>VXAY01003177.1:0-14995 GCA_013399855.1 Oxyruncus cristatus
CCCCCTCCACCCTGAGGTGATCCCGCATCCGCCCTGAGGTGATCCCGCATCCACCCCTGGGTGATGCCCAACCCCAACCCCAGGCGCTGGTGGGGTCTGCACCCCCTCACATCCACCCCCAGGGGATCCCCCAACCACCCCCCAGGGCTGATCTCCGTCAGGTGATCCCAGATTTGTCCCTCCCGGGGGCTGATCTGACCCCCCCAGGGGTCCCCTGCTCCCCCCAGGCCTGGTGGGGCCTGCACCCCCTCAGGGGGATCCCAGATTCCCCCTCCTCGGAGCTGATCCCTCCCAGGGCGATCCCCAGTCCCTCCTGGGGCCCGGCGGTCCTGCACGTCCGGCCGTCCCCACTGCCCCGGGAGATTCTTTCTCCCTCAGACACAGGGCCTGGTCCCCCCCAGCAGCCCCTGGATCCCCCCTGCCCATGGGATCCCCCCACAAGCCTGGATTCCCCCTGGGATCCCGCCCCGGCCCAGTTCCCCCCCGGGCCTGGGGCCTGCTCCCCCCGGGCCTGCGGCCTGTCCCTCAGGGGGATTCCCGCAGGGCCTCCACCCGATCTGCCCTCCAGGGATTCCCCACTTTGGGTCCCTGCCCATGGGGATCCCCCCAAGCTTCCATTCTTCCTCCATGCTTTGGGGTCCCCCCACTGAGGCCTCTCACCTGCTCCCCTCCCTTCCCTGGGTAGTCCTTCCCCAATGGAGCCGTAAGATTTGTCCCAATGGGATCTGAGGGGATCTTTTCCCTACAGCCCCTCCATTGAAATACCTCCCCCTCAGCTTGTCCTCCCCCTTGGGAGACCTCCAAGCCTCCCAGATCTCCCCAAACATTCCCTCACCCAGCTCCCTTGGATCTGGGGGACCCCCCTCTGAGCATGCCCCCCCTCCAGGGAGGATTTTATTGGATCTGTGGTGCCCCTTCCTTTGAAACCCCCATTTTGTGTGTGTGTGGGAGTGAACTCCCTTGGGAGATCCCTTGGAAACCTGTTGGCTCAGATCCCCCTGACCCTGGATTTATGGATCCCACCCCCACTCAGGGAGCCCCTCTGAACCCTTCTCCCATGGGATCTATGGGGATCCCCCACGGATCCTGCCCCCCCACCTTGGGGACACCCCCCGAGCCCTGTTCCCGTGCCTGTGCACCCCTTTTCTCATCCCCCCACCAGTGTGGGGGTCGCGCCACCATTCAGGAATCCCCCCTTCTGGATTTCTGGGACCCCGCACCTCCTCTTTATCCTCCCCAAACCTCGCAGGGATGCTCAGGGGGGATCCCAGCACCTCGTTCATCGCGGGGTGGGGGGGGATGGATGGATGCCTGGGTCAGGTTCCCCCCACTCCCCATCAGGAGTCGGGGGTCCTCCTCGTTGTGGGGGTGGATGCTTAGCAGGGGTCTCCTTTTCCTTGCAGAGCCGAGCGGGGAGTGATTTCGGGAAGCGGGCGAGGAGGGAGCCGGCGGGACCGTGCTGGGCACAGGCAGGTGGAGGATGAACGGCGAAGCCGAGTGCCCTGCAGACTTGGAAATGACAGCTCCCAAAAACCAAGGTGAGCCCCCCGCCAGCCTCCCCCAAACCGCGCTGGCATTCCCACGGGAATATCACCGCCACGTTTAAAAATGATAATAAAAAAACCTCCGGCTGCCTCTTTGCCCTGAGGCATGGAGGAGGAGGAGGAGGGATGGAGGAGGAGGAGGGATGGAGGATCCGTGATTCCAACTGCCAGCGGATCAGGGAGGGGGGAGGATCTACCCCTCCTGATCCCACTCTGCCGCGGGGAACATGCGCACACACGTGTGTGAGCTCACGGATACACGCTCCAGTGCACTGGCAGCCCCTTGGCATCAGGGTGTTCCTTTTGGGCACCAGAGTTTTGTGGGGGTTCGGGAAAGAGGGGGCTGGCACGGAGGTGCTGCCTTCCCCCCCTCACATCTGGGCTGCATTAAAAGCCGAGCCATTACCTTGGGCCTCCGGCTTCCAGACCCCGGGATGACATCAGAGCTTCAGCTTTTATTGGAAAAGGGGCAGGAAAACAAGGGGAAAAAAAAGAAGGATGTTTATTTAGGGCAGCTTGCAGGGCTCTGGCCACCTCACCCCCACAAAAACTCCCCGGGTCCCCCAAAGGTCCCAGAGTGGGGTCCAGCCCCTGCGTCCCCCCAGTTTTCCTCCCATGCCGCAGTCGGGTTGTTGCCTCGAGCGAACCCGGCCGGAGCACGTGTCCTTCTCCGGGACTTTAGATGGATTTAATTACACCGGGGCAGCTTTCCTAATATAGACCCGGCCCGGCCGGTGCCAGGAGAGCCGGGATAAATCGGTCCCGGGGCACAGACAACCCCATTCATCCTGGTGGGTGAACTCTGCAATTCCAGTGTTTTTTGACAAACCCTAGCCTGAGGGAGGGGCAACAGAGGGATGGGGGGCTAAGTGTGGGGTCCCTGTTGTCCCCACTCTGCTGCCAGTGAGGGTTTTGGGATGTTTCCGCTGTTTTTTATGTATTCCTGTGGGATGTGGTTATTCTGGCTGTCTGCTGGTGTGGGGGGGTTCACGCAGGGCCAAAGGTCTCCGGGTGTTTCTGCATTGGAAGGGGAAAATTGAGGCATGGGGCTTGATGGGAGCAGGTTTGGAGGGGTCTTGTCCACTTCTCCCTCCCCTCTGGATTTTTGTGTATCCATCCCCTCTGGATGACTGTGCTGCTTTCGGTAATTCCTCCTGATTTCTGCAAGTAAATTCAGCACCAGCTTCCCAACCCCGTTTTGCCTCATTGGTCCTTGCCTGGGGGGAGCTGGAAAATGGATGGGGAAAACAGGAAGACAGAATTTGGGGCTGCGTTGGTGCCCACCCCAGCTCTGATCCCTGCTGGCACTGTGGGTTTCCCATCTCGTTTCCCTCTTCATAGTGTTTTGGGATGAAGCTGGGAATATGGAGACACATCCCCAGCCACTGGTCTCCCTGCTTTCCAGGCGACTCTTTCTATCTTCCCTCTCTAATTAATCCCTGATGAGGTCACTCCAGGGACCAGCCAGATCCCAAACTGTTGTCTCCCTTGACCCCCCGCAACCTGGCAGGTCCAAGAGGGAAACTGGGATGGGAAGTGAGGTCCTGGCTGTGCTCCCTGCACCAGCTGCAGGTCCTGCATGTCCTGTAACATCCCTCGCTTGGATTTGGGATTCGGGGGGAAGGTTGCCCTTCATCAGACGCCTGCAGGGGCAGGACATGGAGGTGGTTTTCCTGCATATCAGGTCTGAGCAGAGGGAGAGCTGCAGCTGGAGGAATGTCTGCAGCAGGGTATTTCTGGGAGCTTGGTTTCATTCCTGAGGATGGAGGGAGAGATGCTCCACTCAAATCCATGATGTACTGTGCTGTCCCCACCTCTTTGGGATGCTCTGTGTCCCACTGTCCCCATGTCAGGGGATGCTCTGTGTCCCGCTGTCCCCATGTCAGGGATGCTCTGTGTCCTGCTGTCCCCATGTCAGGGATGCTCTGTGTCCTGCTGTCCCCACCTCAAAGATGCTCTTGTGTCCCACTGTCCCTTGTCTCGCTGGGATGCTCCATGACCTGTAGGCAGCTCCGAATCTCCCAGCCTTCACCCGTCAGTGATGTGGGGCAGGGAATGCCAGTCCCACACCAGAGGAGCCTCAGGGCTCGAGTGCCCATCCCAGGATGAGGCAGCCAGGGACCGTGTGGGCGAGCAGCTCGGGGCTCTGCTCCTCCTCCAGCCCATCCCCACATCCCCAGGGACCTCTCCTTCCGCTCCCAGGACCCGCTGCATTCCCAGAGCCACCCATGTTTGCAGAGCACCCGGGGTTGTGCTCCCCAGCTGGCGTGGAAGCTCGGAGCAGTCAGGAATTCCCCTGGCAAGGAAGCCAGCCCCAAGGTTGGGGCTGGGTGAGGCATTCAGGGCTGGGATATCCTGCCTGCTGCCTGTCCCAGCACGGTGCTATTGCGTGTCCTGGCCTCATGGCTGCTCCAGGCTCTCTGGCTTTGCCATGTGCCCATCCCACCGTCCCAGCAGCTTGTCTCTATGGGAGCTGGGGATGCTCCTCCTGGCATTTTGGGGGATGTTGAAGTGACACAACCACCACCCTTGCGCTGCCAGGAACCCGCTGTGAGACAGGGGGGCTGTGCTGGGCTCTGCCCGCCCTCACTCTGTGGTGTGGGAGCTTTGACCTTGGCAGAGGTCACCATGGAGCAGGGCCCAGGTGATGGCAAAGCTCTCCGAGGTGCAGGGAAAGCAGCACTGGGGTTTTCCCATTGCTCCGGACACATCTTTTCCACTTAGAAAGTGGGTTTCCCTGTTTCCTCCTTGGCTGGAGAGCTCATCGCTCCCATCTTGCTCCGCAGGGCGTAGGAAATAGCCCTCTGCTCCCGTGCAGCAGAGCCATCCCTTATCTGATGGTTTTCTGGGATGAGCGAGTCTCTCTGGTTTGCACCGAGTGGAATTTCTAGCTTTGCCCGGATTGTTTTGGCCCGGTAGAAAGTTGCTCGAGGGTGATGGAAACAGCCACGTCCCTTTGATCTTTAATCTCGAGAGGCAGCATGTGGAGATTACGTGTCCTGGCGTGCGGTCCGGAGCGGAACGCCGGGAGCTGTAGTCCCGGTATCCTGCCGGGAAGGGAAAGGAAGCAAATGGAAGGGAAGGGAAGCTGCGTGCCCCTGGCTGCTGCTGATCCCGTCTCTCCACTGCTCAGACCGCTGGTCGCAGGAGGACATGCTGACCCTCCTGGAGTGCATGAAGAATAACCTGCCCTCCAACGACGGGAGCAAGTTCAAAACCACCGAGTCCCACCTGGACTGGGAAAAAGTGGCTTTCAAGGACTTCTCGGGGGAGATGTGCAAGATGAAGTGGATGGAGATCTCTAATGAGGTAACTGGAACTTTGTGGGGCTCCCACCAGGCTTTGTGACAGGGAGTGAGTGTCCTGGTGACCCCTCAGGGCTGTTGGAATCGCTCAGGTTTGGTTCCTGGAGCCCTCGGCTGTTGGTGTAGACACCATCCTGCTGCCATCAGTATTGTGACCCCCTTGGAGGGGCTGGGGTGGGTTGTTTTTGGGGTGGCATTGGAAAACCCAGTGGGTTTCTGCCGTGCCAGGGATCTACCCTGTTCCCCATTCACGTCTGTGTCCCTTCATTCCTGCACAGGTGAGGAAGTTCCGGACCCTCACAGAGCTCATCATGGACGCTGAAGAGCACGTGAAGAACCCTTACAAAGGCAAAAAGCTCAAGGTATTGGGCAGGAATTCGGCTCGGTCCCTAAAGGGCAAGGTCCCCCTTCCCTGGGACAGGGGGCTGTCAGCCCTGTGGCACCTCAGATCCGTGTGGCTCCGCCGCTGGAGCCCCTGCAGGCACCTCACTGCCCATAATCCCGGCAGTCGGGCTGCCCAAGGCTCCGGAGGCCGCGGGTGCTGGGCCTGGGCCAAGTCCCGGGTGCATTTAATATGGGTGGCTGTATTGCTGGCAGCCTGCAGCCAAGTTTAGCTCCAGGGGGGCCGGGAAGCTGCCGTCCTATTCCTGGCCCGCCGGGTCGGGAAGGGTGGTGCTCTCGACCGGGTGGCCCCGGGGCAGCTGATGCTCCGTCTCTGGGAGTTGGGTCCCATCTGCTCCTTCTGCCTCAGTTTCCCCTCTTGCTCTGGATGGCTGGAGGCTGCTCCTGAGATTCCCAGCCCTGGGATACTGTAGTTCCTGGTGGAGTGCTTTTTCCTTGTGGTTTCCCCCTCCTGTGTCAGGGCTGGATGGAGGCAGGTCTCCCCAGTACTGGGGGAGCTGGTGGGTTTGACTGTGCCCTGGCTCTGTGCTCAGCGTCCACTTTGCTATCTCCCAAGAAGCCCCTCACTCCCTGTTTCTGCTTCTTCATGGAAGCTGCCATCCTATTCCTGACCTGTCAGGTTGGGAGGGGTGATGCTCTATCCCAGGGCAGCTGATGCTCTGTCCCTGGGAGTTGGGTCCCATCCCCTCCTCCTGCCTCAGTTTCCCCTCATGCTCTGTGCTGACAGCTCTGGGTGGCTGGAAGCTGCTCCTGTAGTTCCTGATGGAGCCCTTGTTCCCAGTGGTTTCCCCCTCCTTTGCCTGCTGTTCCCGTGTCAGGGAGCTGAATCATGAGCGGGGCTGGATGGAGGCAGGTCCCCCCAGGACTGGGGGAGCCGAGGGGTTTGGCTGTGCCTGGCTCCACACTCAGTGTCCACTCTGCTGTCTCCCCAGAAACACCCCGACTTCCCCAAGAAGCCCCTGACTCCCTATTTCCGCTTCTTCATGGAGAAGCGGGCCAAGTACGCCAAGCTTCACCCCGAAATGAGCAACCTGGATCTCACCAAGATCCTGTCCAAGAAATACAAGGAGCTTCCCGAGAAGAAAAAGGTACTGCTGGGGGGGGAGTCAGCAAGCCCCTTCCCGCTGTGTGCCTCTGCGTGCTGGGCTCTGCCCAGCTCTCCCAGTAAAACCAGCAGAGCCCAAACCTCTGCCTGGCGAGGGCTTAATCTGGCTCTCGACGGGAGAAACCAGGTGTTCGTTGAGTCCTGTCAGACCTGTAAGACTTCCTTGGCTTTTCCTGTCCTGGTTCCCAGGATCTGTGGGGTGGAGGCTGGCTGGGTCTGTCCGTTGGTCCGTCTTTTCCCGACGGACCTGGATGGTGGCTTTGCCGTTGGGCGGATCCGTGTTTAAGGCTGGGGTTAAGTCACACGCCCCGCTGTGCCGCCCTGTCCGACCAGGGGATGGAGGGACAGGCTCTGGGAGATGCTGGGAGCAGAGATCTGCCCCAGATCCGGAGGTGCCAGAGCCTGGGCAGGTGTTTTGGGGGCCCCAACTCTCACTTTGGGGTGTCCAGGAAAAGTCCAGGGTGCAAAGTCCTGCCATGCCCTCTTTACCAGGGCTGCTGGGATGCAGGAAGAGGGGAGATACCTTGCTGCTGAATCCCTGGGCAGGCTGGAAACCCTCTGCTGGGACCTGCAGGATCATTCCCTGGGCTGGAGAGCCCGAAAGACCCTCTGGGGGTTGTGGGATGCCCAGCCAGGTCAACAGGGATGTATCTTCCTGCCCATTCCCCAGTGCTGACATCCCTCTCCACCTCCCTGGTGGCTTTGTGTCCCCAGATGAAATACATCCAGGACTTCCAGCGAGAGAAGCAGGAGTTTGAGAGGAACCTGGCGAGGTTCAGGTGAGCAGGCAGGCCCCCCCCCCACGTTTGTCCGGGCCCCTCCAGGCAGATCCAGGCTCCCCTCCTGCATGTAGCTCACAGGGGAATCCCTGATGGGCACTTTGGCTTGAAGGGAAGAAGGAATGCAGAAATAAAAGGGCAGTGAAAAGGTGTCTAAGAGCATCCCTCTGGCTGGGAGACTTGATGAGGGGAAGAGCAGAGGAGCAGCCATGCTCTGGGGGCCAGGGTCTGCAAGGGGGGACAGAAGCCCTGCCACCAGCACTGATAAAAGCTGAAGTTACCACCCTGATCCTCCAGATCCTTCCCTTTTAACACGGTGGCTGCGATCCAAGCGGATCTTGGTGTTCCCTGCTGCTGCTCCAGGGATGCAGCTGAGCCTGGGGATGCACGTAGCTCATGCTCCCCAAAGAGCGACAGACTGAAATCTCTCCTGAGCCCCTTCTGCTATTTTTGGGGACCCCCCAGTACCTGAGCCCGTGGAGGCTCATCCCTGCAGTGACAGTCACCCCTTAGCAGAGAGGTTTAGGGGTGCTGTCCTTCCCCGTGCCACCTCCCTGACGCTCTCCCTTCCCCACCTCCCTGCCTGGTAAAGGGAAGACCACCCGGATCTCATCCAGAACGCCAAGAAATCCGACGTCCCCGAAAAACCCAAGACCCCCCAGCAGCTGTGGTACAACCACGAGAAGAAGATCTACTTGAAAGTGCGTCCAGATGTGAGTACGGTGGGTGGGAGTGAGTGCGAGTGTGAGTGTCGGGGGGTCCTGGACCCGCTGCTGGGGGAGAGGAGGGGGAAGGGAGAGAAGCATTTTAGGGGGGGGACGGGCTGAAGGACGCCACAGGAAGCTCCCAGCAGCCTGGATGGAGGTAAGAAGGGGCTCTGCACATCTGGAAGAGGCTCAGGGGTACAGCCCCCCACCCCCAACACTTTTTGCCAGGAAGGGGTGACCACAGGCTGAGTCAGGGCAGGAAGGAATTCCAGCACAAACATTCACCTCTGGCCATGCCCCCCACTCCCATGCACCCCCTTCTCCGGCCGTGGGCTTGGCTCGCAGCCCCCCCACGGCCCCACGCCAGGCGCCGTCAGGCCCCACCGGGCCACGCCATTTTTTTTGCCATTTTTTTGCCATATTTTTTTAATCCTCCTTTTTTTTTTTCTATTATTTTTTTGGATTTTACCCCTCTGCCCTCACCTCTGGCTTTGGGTTTTCAGGCCACCACGAAGGAGGTGAAAGAGTCGCTGGGCAAGCAGTGGTCTCAACTCTCGGATAAAAAGAGGCTGAAATGGATTCATAAGGCCCTGGAACAGCGGAAGGAGTACGAGGTAGGGAGCAGCCTCACCCCGTCCCCTCCACACTCGCCCCAGCATTCACTCCGAGTCAATGTGGCCACACACAGCCAGCCTCTCCCGATAGGCAGCGTGGGGATTCAGGCAGGTCCCGGCAGGTCCCTAGTGAGTCTGAGCCCTGCCTCCTCCAGCCGTGTGCGGGGAAGGGAGCAGCAGCCCTGGGGAGAGGACTAGGGCGATGGTTGGCTTCTCTCTCCTCCTCCTCCTCTGGCCCCCGGGCAGGCGGGGGATGGCAGCGCCTCTGACCGCTCTCCATCCTCTGCAGGAGATCATGCGGGACTACATCCAGAAGCACCCGGAGCTGAACATCAGCGAGGAGGGAATCACCCGCTCCACCCTCACCAAGGCCGAGCGGCAGCTCAAGGACAAGTTCGATGGGCGACCCACGAAGCCACCTCCGTGAGTGCTGTCCCTCTCCACGCCGTGGTGTCCGGCTCTGCGCCGCCTCTGCAGGCACTGGTTCTTGCTGATGAGGGAACTGGGGCTCTGCCTGGCTTGGGGAGCCCAAATAATTTCTGGGACCGTGAGCACGGGACCTTTTAGATGGGATTTCAGGACAAATTCCTTCATGGAAAGGGTGGCTGGGCGTGGGAACAGGCTGCCCAGGGCAGTGGTGGAGTCGCCATCCCTGGAAGCGTTCAAAAAAATGTGGATGTGGCACTTAGGGACGTGGTTCAGTGGTGGGCCTGGCAGTGTTAGTTAATGGGTGGTGTCAGTGGTCTTAGAGGGCTTTTCCAGCTTTAATGATTCCTTGGTTCTATGACGACCCCATTAAACTAGTCCTTAAATATACATTAAATACACATTTGGGGAGAATCTGAGTGAGGTTTATGATGATGCTGTGGGTTAGGGGGTGATCCAAGCCCAGCTCACCTAAAACAGAAGGCACTTCACTTCCCTTGCTGGTACAGCTCAGCTGAGGGGTCTTGGGGGGCTCCAGCTCTGCAGGGGAAGGTTGTCCCTAATGCTGGCTGCCTCTGTGGGTTTTTTCAGGAACAGCTACTCCCTGTACTGTGCAGAGCTGATGGCCAACATGAAAGATGTGCCCAGCACCGAGCGGATGGTGCTGTGCAGCCAGCAGTGGAAGCTGCTCTCCCAGAAGGAAAAGGATGCATACCACAAAAAGTGTGACCAGGTGAGTGGCCAAGGACAGATGGGTGGGGGACAGGCAGGTCTGGGGAGGGAGCAATAGGATGGGAGAGCCTGGGCTACAAATCTCCCTGGAAACAAGCCCCTCACTCTTCCTCAGCCCCTGTTCTTGACTGCACCATCGATTCCCCCCTGAGGTCTTTGGTCACCTTTTTTGATCCTGTCTCCCAGTCCGTGTGTGGTTCTGGTGGAGGATGATGTTTCCAAGGGACTGAGGCTGGGTTGGGGGCTGCAGGAGGCAGGGATGGGGTGAGGGATCTCTGTGTGACCCCACGTCTCCTTCCAGAAAAAGAAAGACTACGAGATCGAGCTGCTCCGCTTCCTGGAGGTGAGTGACGTGGGAGTGCTCGGCCAGCGGGTGCTGGCGATCCCGAATCTGGAGAGGGGGAAAACCCTGCCCGTGGGCTATGATGGGTCAAATGGGGGGGGCTGCCCTCTGCTCCCCCAAAACGTGGCTGGGCCTGCCCATGGGTGCCGTGCAGATGGTTGCACATAGTCTTGATCTTCCATCATCCTAATGCCCAACCCAGTGACTTCCAGCTGGGCACTGGGAGGTGGGGGGCCCTGGGAGGGGAGCCAGGGTGAGCAGAGGGCTGGAGCTGGAGGAGAAGGTGCTGTGCCCCACAGTTCAGGAGGGGAACTGAGGTGAGCAGAGGGCTGGAGCTGGAGGAGAGGGGTGCTCGGTGGCTGTGGCTGCAAAGCCTCTCACTTCCTTCCCTCACCGGGCCGTAGGCGGGGGAGGCACATCGAGGCCACCCCGGCATCATCCCCTTCCCCCAGGCGGACATGACGCGGCCCCGGCTGCGGCTGCAGGAGCAGGGGGTGGAAAACCCAGGGGTGTGTCCGGATCCAGGCACCTGCCCCCCCTGCTTCCACCAAGAAACAGCAGATGAGGCTGAGCCAGGAAGGGGACAGAGCTGGGGGAGAGGGACGTTGAGTGGCAAGGGGCTGACAGCATGGGGACCCCCAGCCTGTACACGTGCAGTGCCTGAGTCTGGGCTTGTCTGGGACCAGCGTTAATTCCCCTTCCCCAGTGCCCCTGTTCCCTGATTGCCTCGAGGCCTTATTAGCGTTGGGCTGTCTAACGATGTCGCTCCCCCTGTGCCACCCAGAGCCTGCCCGAGGAGGAGCAGCAGCGGGTGCTGGGCGAGGAGAAGATGCTGGGCGGCAACCGGAAAGGGGCGACGAGTCCCGCATCCAAAAAATCATCGCCAGAGACCGGCAAGGTGGGAGCGGCACTGGGAGGGATGGGGCAGCATGTGCCAGGCACGTAGGATGGGGTTGTGGCATCGCGGTGGGGGCTTTGAGGGCTTCATTCCTGGGTTCTTTGGTCCCTCCATGGGCTCACCCCGGCTCACGGCCCCATGTGCCCCCCTCAGGCCAGCTCAGAGAAGCCCAAACGGCCCATCTCTGCCATGTTCATCTTCTCGGAGGAGAAGCGGAAGCAGCTGCAGGAGGAGCGGCCGGAGCTGTCGGAGAGCGAGCTGACCCGGCTCCTGGCCCGCATGTGGAACGACCTGTCCGAGAAGAAGAAGGTTGGTACCATCCCTGACCCTCCTCCTCCTCCATCCCCGTCTCCACTGCTCCCTTGGGTATCTCCGGAGATGCTCCTGTCCTTGTTCTGCTCCAAGGGGCACGATTGTCCCCAGGAGCAACACGGCATCACCCAGGCACCGGTGTCGGCACCGATGGGCACTGCCAGCTGTGCTCCCTCCCCCTCTTCACCTGGGGGGTCAAAACCCACCAGCGTAAGAAACCTCAGAGTGTCCTTGAGCCTCAGTTTTAAGGCTTGGTGGTTTTCCTGATGGGGGGAGTCTGGAGACAGCATTGGGCGTGGTGGGGGCTGTCGGTGCTGCCGTGGGAGCAGTGCTGGGGGCAGCTGCAGCGCCCCCCTGGTGGTTGGGGGCTGTGCCCACCTTCACCCCCTGCCGTGCCCCCCCTGCCAGGCCAAGTACAAAGCGCGGGAGGCGGCGATGAAGGCGCAGTCAGAGAAGAAACACGGCTCGGATAAAGAGGAGCGCGGGAAGCTGCCCGAGTCTCCCAAAACAGCCGAGGAGATCTGGCAACAGAGCGTCATCGGGGACTACCTGGCTCGTTTTAAGGTGAGGAGCCAGCTGGGAAAGTAGCTGGAGGTTGGGATCGTCACTCCCACCGGCAGGAATTCCCGTGTTCCTTCTCCCTGGCTTTCGCACCTGGGTTTGGGTTGGGAGCCGTGGGGAAGGTGGGGTAGCGGGGTGGAGTGCCCGGGGCATTTTGGGTGCATCTGATGCATCGTGGTGGTTCTGTGGCACAGAACGACCGGGGCAAAGCACTGAAGGCCATGGAGGCCACTTGGAACAACATGGAGAAGAAGGAGAAGCTGATGTGGATCAAGAAAGCGGCGGAGGATCAGAAGCGATACGAGGTGGGTCCCTGCCCTGTCCTGCCCCTCACTGTGTCCCACGGCTGGTGCTGCCCCTCTCCCTGACCCCTCTCTCTCCTCTGTCTCAGAGGGAGCTGAGCGAGATGCGGGCCCCTCCGTGCTCCACCAACTCCGCCAAGAAAATGAAATTCCAGGGAGAGCCGAAGAAACCCCCCATGTGAGTACCTGGGGTCCAAAACGCTGGGTCTGGCTGTGCTGGTGGGATGAGCCCGGAGCAGCTGCAAGAGGAGGGAGGGTGGGCTGGGTGGAGGGGGGTTATGGACACCTGGGCTGTCCGTGCGTGCCATCCCAATCCGGTCCCTGCGCTCCCCCCGTTGCAGGAACGGTTACCAGAAGTTCTCCCAGGAGCTGCTGTCCAACGGGGAGCTGAACCACCTCCCGCTGAAGGAGCGGATGGTGGAGATCGGCAGCCGCTGGCAGCGCATCTCCCAGGGCCAGAAGGACCACTATAAAAAACTGGCAGAGGAGCAGCAGAAACAGTACAAGGTGCACCTCGACATCTGGCTCAAGGTGAGTGCCGGGCCTGATGCCTGGTAGGGGGGCTCTGGGATCCCTTGTTTTTGGGGATGGTCTCTGCTTGATCCCTTCCTCATGGGAACCACCATCTCCAGGCCCTTTTGTGACATTTTGTAACTTGAAAGGATAATAATGTATATATATGAGAAGGGTGTGCCCTGTGCTAGAGCCCTTCCCTGCTCCATCCTCCATTCCATTCCATGTCTGCCCATCCCTGACTGTGTCCCTGTCCCTTGCAGAGCCTCTCACCCCAGGAGCGGGCAGCCTACAAGGAACACATTTCCAACGTGAGTATCCATGTGGCACTGCTGGAGGGGGAATTGTCCCAGGGGTTGGGGGTGTAGTGGGTGTCCCAGGGGCTTGGGACCAGGCTGGGGTCAGCCCTGGGTGAGGTTTGGATGTGCCACATTCTGAGAGCCCCTCCAAGGGGGATTCAGTCCTGTGGCAGCTCAGCAGTGGGATTTTTCTCTGGGCTGGGCACTGCGAAGGAGCAGAGCTTGAGCCCTAAATGGTTTTGTTTTGTCCCCCCTCCCTGCAGAAACGCAAGAGCATAGGGAAGATCCGGGGTCCCAACCCCAAGATGAAGCCAACAATGCAGTCCAAGTCGGTGAGTCACAGCAGCCACATGGGGACACTCAATCCCCCCTCCCTGGGGAGCGTGTCTGTGTGGACCCACACCCCTTTTTCAAGGCATTCCTGGTGCTTCCAGCTGCCTGCTCTCTCCTCGAGGCCATAAACCACGGGCCCTCCCCAAATCCCTGCTTAGTATCCATTCAGGATGGATTTTGTCCCCTGGCATCCGCTCAGGGAGCCTTTTTGGGGCCATTTGCAGCATAAATGGGGAAAGGCCTCCATCAAGGTGTGGGGTGGGGAGTCACCTGATCCTGCTCAGTGGGTGGAGGAACCCAAAGGTTGATGGTAAAGGACAGGGTTGGGCGCTGCATCCGTGGGTTTGGGTGTCATGGGGCGCCCACCCAGCACCAAACCCCGTCCCACAGGAGTCAGAGGACGACGACGAGGAGGAAGAGGAGGAGGAGGACGACGACGAAGACGAGGACGAGGACGACGACAACGGCGACTCGTCGGAGGAAGGCGGCGACTCCTCGGAGTCCAGCAGCGAGGAGGAGAGCGAGGACGGGGACGAGGTGAGGCTGCGGCGCGGGGAGGGCGCGGGGAGGGCGGCGGGGCCGCCGGGGCCCCCCAACGCTCCCGTTGTGCTCGCTCTGCCCACCTCACCCTCCTCCGGGGCCGGGGGGCGTCCGCAGCCGGGCTCAGATAGAACCGTGGCGGAGCAGCTCCCGGGAAGCAGGGGGGGACACGGGGAGGCGAAGGGGAACGGGATCCCCCCCCGGTGTTCCCGGGGAGGGCGCGAGGAGCAGCCGCGGGGCGTAGTCAGGAGCAGCCTCGGGACGTAGAGGTGCGGGGGGGATGTGCAGAGCCCCCAGTGAGCAGAGAAAAATCTCCTGTCTTTTTCCTGGTGGAGATACTGAGTCTGGTCTCGGCTCCGTTTGCGCCAGTGTGAATGCCGAGTAAGTCACCAGAGTCAAAGCTTTACACCGGTGCAACTGAAATCAGAGTATGCTGGATGGCGCTGGGGCCAGAAACCGTGTCCGTGCCTTGTGCTCGCCACCGGACAGGTGAGGTGTTTCCACCCCCTCGCTGGTCTCAGCTCACACCTCTTCCTTCCCTGGCTTTAGAGGGGGGAAACTGAGGCACGAGGCGGGTCGGGTACCCTCCCTCGGATCGTGTAGCGAGGCAGAGGCAGAGGTGAGGGCAGGACCCCCGCGCGCTGCTCCGGCACGTCCCCCCCGCCCGGCATCCCCGAGCTGAGCCCTTGCAAACTCACTCCTGACTCCTGCCCGGCGTCCCTCCTCCTCCACCCCTCCCAAATCCCCCCGAGGGGCAGCGGTGGGAGGGATGGGGTTGCACCCCCGCGCTCTGTGGGGAACCCCCTGTGCTGCAGCGGGGAGGGCAAGGGGGTGGCGATGGGCTAAACCCTGCCCTGACCCCTCCATGTCGTCTCTGCCATCCCCCTCCCAGAACGATGAGGATGATGAAGATGAGGACGATGAGGATGAGGATGACAACGACTCAGAGGGCAGCAGCAGTTCCTCCTCCTCCTCGGGGGACTCCTCCGACTCCGACTCCAACTGATCCGGCCAAGCTCTTTGTAACGTCGTTTGGTTTCTCGGTTTCGGTCCCAAATCCCACTCGCAGCCCCCCAAAATCCTTCCTCTTCTTCCTCCTGACCCCCTGGGCGACACAGCCCCCCCGTGGGACCCCCAACACGAGGAACAGGGGCCGGGGGGACCCCTCCACCGAGTTCACACTACGGAGGGGGATCAGGGGACTGCCCCCCAGGCTGGGGTGCGAGGAGGGGGCCTCCCAATCCCTCCCCCCCCCCCCTTTACTCCCGGGGGGAAGTGAT
>VXAY01003179.1:780-73335 GCA_013399855.1 Oxyruncus cristatus
TTACCTGACCAAAAGAGTGTGTAACCGGCACCATGTTCTCTGAGGCTTCCTTCCTCGTGAAGGCGAACTTCGCTGAGAGCAGCAATGTCGATGTTGAGACAAGCTAGTTCATGGGCAATTAGGGCAGAACGTCGCTATCTGCTATCTGTAGAATCAAGCATGGTTCTGATGTTCCAACATGCTAGAGTTAATTTAGGTACACCTTGGGAGGCAGGCGCATGCCTATGTCTTTTGATCTTTGTGTGACCGCATTGTAAGAAGATGCCCGTTGGCTGCGGTTAGCCAACCGGGTGAAGGTGGAGATGAGCTTTGTTTAGGCCACCTTTTCTAGGCCCCTCTCCGAGTGGAGCAAGCAGTGCTGTCCTTGAAAAGGCTGCTTGGTCGTTCAGGGTGCTGCCCCAAGAGACTGTCATCTCCTGTCAGTCTCAAACGACCAATATCCTGAACCACCGGCAGGCAGGGTTGGGGCTGAGGCTTCCAGTGCACCTTTCACCTGCCGTTTCGACTCTTGCCCGTCGCTACAGGACTTTTTGCATGTGGGTAAAGCCTTCCAGCCTGCACAATGGATTTTTAGGTGAGATGCAGTATGCGCGGAACTGAACCCCCCCTTTAATCCTGAGGTTCATCTGCCAGGGCTGAGTGAGCTTGTTCTGTTACTGTGAAAATAAAATATGCATTTAAGGAGAAATATTACTTTCTTCAAAGAACAGCTAGAGAAAGTAGTTTCAAGGAAGTTAAGAATACAAGCCAAAATATGGAAATATTTGCTACGTTCTTTTTATACAAAAAGCAGAAATGACAGAACTGCTGGTTCTCAGACTTATTTTCTTTTTCACACTTCTGTTCCACCAAAATACCCTTTAACTGAATGTGGAATTGTGGCTATGTCAGGCCACACGCTACCACATAACTACTTATCTGGCAGAATTTTGCAGATAGAGTAGATCAAGGCTCTCAAGAAACTGCCTGAATATTTTCCTTAGGGTTGCCTATACTGATAAAGTCATAATTTTGCCTTTCTTCCCCTTCAGAGCAAGGAAAGGAGGCAGGGATACATACGTTGTATCATCATCTGTTTTGGTACAAACACAGAGCTTCACTAAAATCATGCTGGATTACAAAACATTGGAGGAAGTAACTGAAAAGGTCTGCCAATGGTTGTGCTTACAAATATTATTTTCTCTCGTGACAGTTTTCTAGCATTGTTTGCAAAGGGAAGTTGCATGAAGCCAGTTTTACTCAATCCTTTCCTACAATAAACAGATCTCTCAATATAGCACTGAAATACAGGAAAGTAGAGAAATATTTCAGAACAAAAACATTCCTTGACATCAAAATTTATTTTGATCAAGTAAGCTGGAAGTTGGTACGTGGTATGAGGCATAGCTCTGATTAAAATACATTAAGGGAATACAAGTTTCATGTCCATCTTTTTATTTGTCTCCTGAAGAGAGCAATCACCCAAACATCTCATCTGTCACAGAAAGCCTGACTACTGCCCTCAGTTTCTTTGAGACTCAAATCAAATGTCGTATGTCATTTGATTTTGTGAAGCTCTGTAAAGTTACTTGTTGCATTCTTTGAAGCTTTGCATATCACCTTGTGCACAGAAGATGCTCAGGGGGAAGAATGGGAAAAAAAAAGTCACCAAGATGATGCCATGTCACCTTGACAAGTTGCACTTGGGAGGTACTGAGGCAGCGCAAGGAACTGATTGCTGCATCCTCAAATATTAGATGATTGCTTTAAGACTTGGCCTACTTAAGACACCAGTATTCATTTATAGTTCTACATTGGAAACCTTATTTCCTGTTTGAATTTGACCTAAATTCACTAACAGTCACAGATCACATTTCCCTGTACAGACTATTCACTGAGGCAAAGACATCTCCAACACTGAATATTAAAATTATGAGAAAGTTCTCTGAACAGATTCCCCCAAAAAACCCATAAGAGAAGACACCTTGGTGTGGAAATTTTCCTGACCTTTTTGTTAAGCATTAAAAAAAACCTCACAGAAGGAGGTGGGGTTTCTAGGGGGTTTTCCCCCTTTTTAGTCAGTCAGCAGTTCAGCCTTTTTTACGCTCTGGCAACTC
Source organism: Oxyruncus cristatus (assembly GCA_013399855.1). NCBI lineage: Eukaryota > Metazoa > Chordata > Aves > Passeriformes > Cotingidae > Oxyruncus > Oxyruncus cristatus. The sequence goes on from VXAY01003179.1 coordinate 2,877, forward strand.
CCAAGTGCAACCTTCTTACTGTTTCTCAGCCTCAGAACGCTGTATCCCCCTCTGAGGCACTGCACTGCTGCATGCCGACCTCCTTTTCCAGGAGTGCAAGATGCTTCACACAATTTTTTCTATGCAGTTCTTGAAAGAATTAAGCATCTCTATTACTCTGGTGTTTCATTCAGTACCATTGCCATGTAACACTTAAATTATTATTGCACCACTAGGCTTTCTAACATCTTTTTTGCTAATTGCTGAGGGCCACTTCTATTTATACGGCATTATATGGCATCACACACTTTATGCTGATCGCACACAGTTTATATCTGTTTTAGCCAAAAAAAAAAAAAATAGAATATATTGAGTTAGAAAGGAGTCACAGGGATCAAAGTCCAACTCCTGATTAAATCTTGCATTACGCCTGATACACAAAATGAAATCACCTCTATCTCTAAATATTAAAAAGATTCTGTGGCTGTTTCCAGCTGCCAGACAAAGGCAAATTCACTATTGATCTACTATCCCTCCTTGTAAGATTTAACGCTGAAATTGGCTACAATGAAAAATAACGCAGATAAAATTAAACTCCAAATATAAATAGAGAAGAAAATTGGGTCAAGTATCAGCCTATCCTTTAACTTCTTGCAGCTAATTATAACTTACCAAGACACACACATATTATATAAGCAATCACATAGAATATAAAAATGCTTATTATTAAACACATCTGGAAAATCTGCATAGAGTTCCTAGAATAAAGGCAAGAGGAATAAATAACATCAGATTTGGAAGTGTCACATGCAGCAATTGACTGTTAACATTTATCCCATCTTAAAAGAACTACGCTGCTGAATTGCCAAGAAAAATATTTTTCACTGTTCTCAAACAGGTTTTCTTGTTGTTTGACTAGAACAAATTTTGTCCCTTAGGTAAGTTAAAGAACACAGAATATTCAAAAGGAAGAGCCAGTTTTCACTGGAATCTGACCCGCTGGCTGGCTCAAAACATCTTTTTACAAAGTGGCTCCTGATGAACAGATATTGTCAGAAAAATCAAATCTCTCTTATGTAGTGATGACTGGCAATGTGGCAATTTCCACTCTGGTGGTCTGTGAAGAGCAGCTTCCAGCCTTTTAAAACCTGTCTGAATATTGAATCTGCAAGCTGAGATAATGCAAGACACCACATCCAAGTGATGGTTCAGTCATCAAAACATTAGAAAGCAATTACTTCCTTATCCTTCTGCTGAAAATGCCGCAGCAGCTGTAAATGAAGTACCTCCTACAACTGCTGTTCTCCCAACACAAGCACACCCAATGCTACCTGTGACAACAGCTAAGGACTTCCTATCCCAGAAGTAACTGCATTTGGATGGGAAAATCACAGCCAAGCAACGCACAGAGAGCTTTGAGGGAACAGGAAATTCACTCAGCACTTCTGGTGCCTCGGTGTTATCCCACCATTTGTCAGGTATTCAGTAACAGATTGGGTTTCTACTTTTGATAACAGCACCTAAAATAGGATTTTGAGATGGGTGTTCTTATATGGCATAGAGCACATAGTTTTTATAACCTTATAGGCAGATCTGACAGAAACAAGCACAGAGCTGGTGTTAAGTAAATTGTCTGCTATGAACAATCACATAACAGCTATTTGTAGGAAAACCAACCACGTTATGGGAAGGAGCCATGACTATCTCCATGTAGCCTGTACAGTCACTTCACCCAACACTGTTCTGAATTTTGCCAAAATCAAATATGACATGAGAAGTCTGAAGATGAATAGTATTTTTGAGATGACAACCTAACTCATAACCATTGGGAAAAATTCTTTGTGTAGCACCTAAAGGGAAAAAAAAAAACCCAACACACAAACTAACAACTTCTTTTATTTTAGGAAAAACAAATAATCTGGAAGATTCAATTATTCCTATTGAAAGAGTTGTCTACTGCAAGAAGCAAGGCAGTGTGTGGGTTGTCCAGAAAAGGACATACGTTCCTGTAATGATTATGTGGTTGAGCATGGATTTTTGCTTAATTTTTGTTTTAACAACCAAGACAACCATTTCTTCAGATCCCTGAATTCTTAGTCTTTTCTTTCTCTAGTTCCATTTTGACATTTTTGGTTCTTCAGCTTAAAAGAACTGATTTGGCAAAAGTCAGTTGCTTTATTGCTTCACTGACTCCAAACAGTGATACCATGATTATATTTTTAAAAGCTGATTTTTTTTTTTTTTTGGCAACTGCTAACTAGCAATGAGCATAGTTTCTACAATAACAATACAAGAGTGTAGGGTGATGGGATACTGGCACCAAGGTGGTAGATGGAGGGTGGTTTGGCAAAGATCTTTTTTGAGATGACTTACATCAGCAACCTTAATGCAAGGCTAGCCAGGTATGATTTTATATTACCCAACTTATAATTCATTCAGTATTAGCATTTTTAAAGAGGCTTCATGAAAAACATAATTTCACATTTTCCATTACAATTTCAATTTAAGGACTGCCAATATTTTACCTGTATACTCTATTCAAGATAAGGGCATTGAAGCTACATTGAGCAAATATAGCACTGCAATCACCTTTACGTTTCTACAGTAAAATCACTGTCAAAAGACCTTGTTACTTGTCCAGTAAAAGATATAAGAAGAAACAAGTTCAAACTGAAATGCAAACCTAAGTATAACAGTTTACTGAAGCATCTAGAGAAGATAAATACTTTAGGAGGACAAGGGAGGTGATTTTCCCTCTCCATCTGACTCCCAAGACCACACTGGGAATACTGCATCCAGCTATGGAGTTCCCAGGGCAACAGCTTAGAACAGAAAAGGCAGACTACAAATAATTTACACACATACACAGAGTGAGAGTGGTAAGGTCCTGGCACAGGTTGTCCAGAGAAGCTGTGGATGCTCCATCCCTGGAAGTGTTCAAGGCCAGGCTGGATGAACTCTGAGCAACCTGGTCTTGTGGAATGTGTCCCTGCCCACAGCAGGGGTGAAGTGAGATGATCCTTAAGGTCCCTTCCAACCCAAAACTGTCCTATGATTTTAGCCAGTAAACAGCTGGCTTAAGGTATGATCATACTTAAATCACGACAATGGAATGACTATTGCCTTTGCCACTATATAAAACAATCTGTTTCCTAGGATAAAAAAACCTATTTTTTCCTGCGTTTTACACATTGAATATTTATAAAAATAATCATATACAGCAAAAAGTCATCTCTTGCACAAGGCCGGTTTCAGCTCAAAAAAAAAATCTTTTCTAGTTATGTCCTTACAAGATACACGGGACTAAAATCTAATATTTAATTCTTTTTAGAGCAAGCGACACTTAGGATGTCAGGATTACATTTCACGTGTAATTGTGTCATCCACTGTCTCTGCAGTCCAAAAAATAAGTTTGCTCCATGTACATTTTTTCACTCCTTGGGAAACCCTGGCAACTTGCCGTGGGAATTAAGTATACCCCAGACCTGCTGAGCGTCTTCCCCATCTGTGATGGCAAAGCATTCAGGCTCCAGAGCTAGAGGTTTAAATTCCTTTTTTTTTTTTACCCCTGACACAATGTTCTTATGGCACTTGAACAAGAACAGGAAAAGCTTGTCCCACACCTGTCTGCTGTGGGACCTAATAAATCAGCATCTACTGGCAGCATGAGCTCTCCTAATGGAAAACACTTCAAGAGTACAATGGACCAGCATTTCTGGGACCAGTTGGGATCAGTAATTAAACAGGAAATGGAGAGTTTCCAGTGCAATCTCTCCCGTTCCTAAGAAATAGATTCGGATGGACTTTAGCACCGTAGTGTTTGTATTAATTCGTTAAAATTCACTGATCTTGAACATTTTGTTTGTAATTAGGTATTTTAAGTAATTAAATAATTTATATGCCTTTCAAGACAAAGTTTTAAGTAGCATTACAATATCCAATCACTATTTTAAATCTGCTGCTGTGGTCATTACTCTCCTATTAAATCACCAGATCCTGTTACCTTTTGTACTGAACACTCCAACATTGGCTCAGGTCTCTCAAAAGTGCTACACTAGTTTTACATTTAATTTCCCCAAAATTCACATTTTTCTCTTGCATGAGACTGAACTCAGCACTGCTGCACCAGTAAACAATTCAGTAAACTGGACCAAAGACAGGAGAGGGGGGAAATATCTACAAGTTTGTACTTTTTTTTATAGTAACCTTCTTAATGGGAATTTGCATTAATTTATTGTAGCTCTGAAAGGGAATAAGAAAATTAATCCATATTCCTTATTAATAGGCACTGCAGTTATGTGGATTTCAGAAATTTGAGAAAGAATTAGGCAAACTTTAAATTTCATACCAGACTAAAACCCACAGATGAAGAATAGGAGAAAAAAAGGATGTTTAAAACAGAAGATAGATATATGGTTGCCTTTGGAAGCATACGTACTAGAGCTAGTTTTTGAATAAAAGCTGGTTTGGGTTGTTTGGGTTTTTTAATTTTGTGGAGAGATGCATAGCAGTTCTTACCTCTCAAGCACCACTAGTTAACAGGCTACACTGAAAAGAGGCTTAGGAACAGCACACCTGGTCACACAGAGTGACCAGCCACCACCGGAACAATGCTGTGCTTCCACAAAGGATTTTTTCACTTCACATGAATAACCACTTTACATTTATTTCATCCATTGCTGTTTGAGGGTATTCTCACACTTGTACACTCTTGCTTTACTTCTGAAAATACCCTGATAAAGCTCCTGTTACTGGGAGTTTCCATTTCCATCTAGAATTACTGTTCCATAAGTGCTCCAAAGGAGAGACATCTGTAGCTGCTCATTACCATTTCATTGCTCTGTATTTCTGATTCATTTTGGAAGCATCTTTGACTGTGTAATCATTAATGGGTTTCAGGTATTGTGCAAGAGAGCACCAAATCAAAGAAAGATGAAAGTCAAATCTCTTGTGAACTTAGATGTCTGGTAGGTCAGAGACTTGAGAGAGAGGCACAAAGGGATTCTAGGATTCTTTTGTTTGAATTTCATACACTTCACCCACATCACTTTTTTTTCCACCTATATGTGGATACAGTAGAGTACCTGAAGGAGAAGAAATGGTAAGGTTGAGCAGTAACAGAGCCTGAGGAGCGACATCCCTGTGTCAGGCACTAACTGGGAATTTCCCCAGCAGTGGGAATTTCACTGCCACACAAGGGAACGACGAAACCTCCAGTGCACCAACGTGCTCCACACAACAGCCCTGGAGAAAGCAGGGAATTACTGCCATGTTCACTTCTCTTAATCTTACTTGTTGGACTAACCAAGCAATGAAGTGGGCACAGCATTCTCTAACAATTACAGTCATTTATTTACCATGTACCTTGCTGTCACTAAAACTTTTACTGCAACTTCTAACTATTCCTTCCCATAGGTGTTTGATTTAGCCATACTGTACTTCCTAAGGGTGTCTTGATTTTTATCCCAAATTCTGCATGCACATGCTTGGCTTCTCAGGACAAGTTTTGTTGGATTTCAGGGTTTGGGAGTATTTTGGTTTTGTTTGTTTCTGGGGGCTTGTTTGGTTGGGGATTTTTGGTGGGTTGGGTTTTTGGTTTTGGGGGGGGTGTGGAGTGTGTGGTTTTGGTTTTTTGATAAATTATTAGCTACTTTTCTTTTCTGAACTCCCCCTGCCTTCAGCAGCCCCTTCAGGAGGGTTTTCTTAGTTCAATTTGATCTTTAAACACTTTAAACTCCTCAGCTCTTATTTCCTCAATGGCAACAGTTACTGAACTCCAATCCTTGTTGAAAGCCTTTGTAAAAACACATACCACTTCCAACCTACACATAGTACTGAAATATAAGTTCCCTAGGTTGTCGATGTTTTGTTTTGCCTAATTGGACACTTTTTTTTTTTTTTTTGGTTGTACCTTGGCTACTGATTGTCTGTTATGACAGACATCAGGTACCTGAGCCACTCATTCAACTGTGAGACTTAAATAATGGCTAGAACTGCTGAAATCTCGTTTCTATAGTTTACCTTGGAAGTCACATGGGGAAGGAAAGACCAGGAAGGTATTCATGCAATAGAACAAAGAGTAGGAAAAAAGCACATATGATATTTGCCTGTTTAAAGTAATAAGGTACACACATTACCATCTGAAATAAGATTTTGCTTGTATTTAAAATTCCTCACACAACCAATTAAAATGATAGGAGTACCACCCAGCCTTCCATTGCCTATTGAACTCAAGTTGCTTAGGTAAACATTTGTATTTGTGCAGGAACTATATGAATAGAATTGTCCCATTTACCTTTTAAGGTGTAATGAGGGGGCTGCTCTTACCCTGTACAGACTTGTTTCTGTTTGTTCATTATTTTAGAAGAAATTTAAAGGCAGATGTATATATGATTTTTTTTCTTATAAGATAATCAGCAGTCTATTCATTTCTACTTTGATCTATCCTCTCCACAGTAAAAATAACCACTTCTAGGGTAGCTATTAGCAGAAGAGTTTTGAGCTAATAATTTGACATATTGCCTAATGGCAACAAGTCATCAGTTGAGCTATTTCCAACTGACACCACAAAAAGGCTTTTAACATAACAGACTTCTTTAATATTGTTTCCCTGGAGAAAACACGTGAGCTTGACTGGAGCTCTCTGCAGTACATATATATTTTACAGATTGGAGAGACTACATATCTGGATTGAAGAGATAAAGCAGACACACACAGTTAATGAAAAAATTAGTCACTTTGCCTAAATAAAGACTTCTGTCCTTCCAAGCTGAAGGTGCTTGGAGTATACCATTGTCTCCAAAGATGCTTTAAAGTAATTTCACAAAAGTGTAAAAAGAACAAACTTACCACAATAAACCTTTTTTTAAATGTTGCAAGCTAGTCTGCTTAAAACTCAGAATTAGTTATTTTGTTCCTTGAAAGGATGATAAATGAAATGCTGAGAATTTTACTTGGACGCAATAAATGATACTTAATCACATGAACTTAAACTCAGTTTAATAGGAATGAAAGTATAGCACAACTCTTTTTCCTCTCCAGTTGATCATCACATCAGTTTGAGAAGAGGGACCATTTTCCTTTTGTGTAGTCACTTCAAATACTGCTGCAGAAAAAACGTAATACAGGCCATGGCCTGAAACAACAGTCTTTGCAGGAGTGGCTGAGATATAAGACACAAGGCACAGGACTGGTTAAGAAACCAATACAAATCAGGATATGTGTGCATCCAACAGGAAAGTCACCTATCAGGAGTAAGATAGCCCTAGATCCATTCTGCATGAGAGCTTCTTCATCAAATACCTCAGAAGGTGTATGCTGATAGCACTGCTATGAACATAATAGCCAGTTAAGACACTAGTGGAAAGCTTACTCCTTTATCTATTCGGGGAAACAATTTGCCAAGGAACAGAAGCACACCTGTGGTCCCAGATAATTATTGCAGACTTACACAAGACCAGAAGCAACCTGTAGGACTGAACCCAACGTTCCCCTGTGTGACAGGGCTGGGAAGCAGCTCTAGCATCCTTTCACTTAGGACTTCATGCTTCAAAGCAGCACAAAGCCATTAATGAAGGTACCAAGTATTTCAATACAACAAAGTTCCTAGCTGTTTATTTAATAAAAACTCCCTTCTCTCATTTTACATTGTGCTTAGATATGAATTTACAACCATCAATCTGCATGTTATCTACTGTTTTGTGCAGCTTCCGTTCCATCAGTGTCAAGATGCGAACTTACAATATCAAGAATTTCAGTACAAATGTGGCTCATTGTCTTCAAATGAAGTGGAGAAAAAACAGGCAACAAATGCACAACTACAATAACAAAATAGCTTAATTACAGCAATTGGCTCTAAAATTCCGGCACCCTAAATACATTCACTTTGGCAATACACGGAACAGAAATCATCTCAAGGCTTTAAAAGTAAGCTAGATGCACGCTGACGAAGCATATTTTTAAATAATTATTAAAAAGATCCCCACACAGGAGTGTACTTGCAGGAACCAGAAAGGTAAAAGTAATTTGAGGAAGCAAACTCTGTAAAGGAACCAAACAATTTAACATAATGAATTTAATTATTTGGGCATTTAATCCTCCTTATGCAATATCAGACAGTCTAGCAAATTTCCCTTCCATAGGGGAAACTGGGATTCCAGGAATGCTACAGTACTTTCCACCTCTCATTTCCTCCAGTAACATGCCTTTGGCTGGTCTTCTCTGGAAATACAAACAAAACCGTCATTTCCGACTGAATGATTCATCTCCGAGCTTTCTATTCTGGCATCTCCTTATGGCTCCTGATATTTCAGCTACAGCTCAACAAAGCAAAAACGGAAATCCTGACCTTCCCACTCAAGTCAACTCTTTTCCTAGTCATGCACAGCAGTGCTCTGCTCCCTGTCACTAAAACTCATCACCTGTCACTGCCAACTCTTTCCCTCCCATCCAGTATCCAGTTAAACTTCAGTTATTGCTCTTGCTACATTTCAGGGTGAATTTTCCTGTCCATCCATGCACCACAGACTCACAGTCACTATTTTCATTACAGCACATCTATACGACTGCAACCAACACACATTCAATGTGGTCCAGAGAAACACCTCCTTGGTTCACTCCATTGAGCAGTCCTCCAACTTCATTGACAACTCTCCTCATGCTTTCCCTTATTCATCATGATGTCATCCATCATCTTTTCCCAAGAGGCAATTATTTCTCAATGCCAGCGTGTATGGTGCGAACACAGACATTGAGGTCAAGGCATGAGAATCTTCATTAGTCGCAGCTGCTGTGAACCAACTACTGTGTCACCATCACACACACACATCCAATAAATAACACAAGTCACTGCATTCAAAGAGAACGAAGTAGCAGAAACTAAGACTGGTGGGCAGAGTTCATATATCACACACTAGAGCAGGCATGGGACAAAGAAAGGATGGGATGGAGGGGGAACAAATGGCTATGCTGAAGCAACAGTATGTCTGTAAGGAGTAAGGACATAAAAGGTACCAATGAAAGCAGGCAGTCCAAAAGAGCAGGTGTTTCTTATAAAAGGGAGGCAGCAAGCAAGGAAAACATAAGACAGTGGCTACACAGAAAGAGTCAAGACAGGTGATGGTTCTGTGTTTGCCGTGAATCTCTCCTTTCATGGAATCTTCACAGGTAAGTGATTTTGAAGCCCAAACCCTATTGAACACTGATGGGAGCAATAAAAATTTCCATGTGAAGAAGTCCACCACGGTGAAAGGGTGTTCAGATCAGAGACAAGCTGCACAGGACAAAAGAATGGCTCTGACCTGTTCAAAATCAACAGGAATCCTTGGAATAATTAAGTCAATGAATGAAGTTTTGGTTTGGAGGAAAGGACAGAGAGAGAATAAATAAATTTAAAGGTGAAAATGACCTGGAAAGATGAAGGAAGCTGAAACAGACTGGAAACACTGGTTTTATTCATTCTTATTGCTAGTTTAATGAACTTCTCGACAACTTGTCTTCTGCAATTCTATTTCAAGTCTAGTCTGTCATCAGTATAAGTACAGTAAAGATCATCATCATGGCTAGGCTTCGCGAATGAAGATTTGAGAAGGACTCTATGCACACTTGCTACAAGCGCGACTGTAAAAATACACAGTAATTATACAAACTATGTCCGTCATTATTGTCTTATTAAAATTTGTTTATTCAACAAGTCTCTCAACATAAAGCATGAGGGGACAAAAAAACCCATGACTACCAAATTAAAATTTTAAGCCCTTCTTTGTGTATCTTTTTAAGCCTAAGTACAACCCAAAATTGTAGATGTAACAGAAAATACCTGATCCATAGATAATAGTTATTATCACATTCAAAGTGTTTAGTAAGAATGAGATACAAAAATTTTTATGTAGGTTCTACTTCTTATTTAAAATTACATCTTCTACATGCGTTCTTTTTAAGCCTTGTTCTACATTTCCTAGGACTTTGATAATTTTCTCCTCTAAAATTATCCCCAACTTCTCTTGCAACAAATGCTAAATGAAATGCTGCATATCCCTTTTGAAGAAAGCTCTCACAGTGTACAATTAGAAACGTCAATCTGAAAATGTCAAAATATCTCAAAAATAAACCTTTTGAAACTGCAGAAATTTGTTTCAGCATACTGATCGGAAATCTTTCTGTCAGGTCAACAGAAAACAGCACAGTGAAGCTTTTTAGTTGGATACCTCTACCTGCCCTAACTATATTAGAGCCACTCCAATTGTATTCCTTGGTACACAGTTAGATGACCAACAGATTACCAGACAGAATTTGGGTAAATTTAACTCCAGCACATGCTGATGAAAGCATATTCTTCCAGTGCTTATATACAGGAGACAAGAGCTGCAGTCTGAGCTGTGCAGGACTAAAGGAGATTATGTTTCATGCAAGTGGTTTGAAACAGCATGTTTTGAGTCAGTTCAGCACAGGAAAACATTATACTCTGAGCAACAGTGAAGTCCCTCCCTCTGTTTTCTTGACAGGCAACTGTCTATCTGACTTTCCTAGCAAGTGATGCCAAAAACTCGGTACTAGTCTTACAAAATATAGGTGTATTTGGCTTTTAGGTATTGAAGAGATGACTTCACTTCAGTTGCCCAAATCCAAACTTTACTTTCAGAGCAGAGCCCACAGATTCAGTTCTGTGGGCTCTTTTTTCAGGAAATCAGATTTGTTTCCCTAGAAGTACCTCTAATAGCTGACTACTCATGCCTACAAATATTTGCATATTAGGAGATGGATATTGCTTGGGATGGAAGTGAGGAGATAGATCTGTGAACGCCAATCTGCATCAAGGAGGAGTGTTGCTGTTTATGGCCTTTCTTTTGAGGTAGTGAGGCTTCTGCTAATTTGTTAGCTGTGGGAAATACCCATTGGTCAGAAACTACCATGTCCTATAGGACACTAAACAGCATATTGTAAGAGAGAAATGAAAAGGTCACATATCTGCTCTGCCTTGCATCTTTCAGAGCCATCTTGCTCCCAAGGTCTTGCATTTGTCACACCCCTCTCACACTTTAGTTAGTAGGAGTTTCTAGAGGCAAGGGTATTTTTTTTCCCCTTTGGTTGATTTTTGCCTCTTGGTTTTTGTTTGGGTTTTTTGTTTGTTTTCTTTAACCATCACACCATACACACAAATTCTTTATATGCTCAGGCCAAGTTTGGTTTTCAACTTATGTTTGCTTTCAGAAAAGACCAAACCAATCTATTTCTTAAACTCCTTAGAGAAAAAACAGAGGAAAAAATTGGACACACTCTGCAACTGCCTCCATCTACAGCGATGTGTTGGTCCACCATCTCCTTGAGACTTTAGAAAGGGACAACGACTGGCCTGGAACTACCTTGTTAAGTTATTTAATGATTAGCTTGAATTTCACTTTCAAGTAGGGGCAGGGAAATTCAGAGGCGAGACAACTTTTGTAGCCAAATGCTAGGAAAACATAAATAAAACCAGGAAGTGCTTGACACGTTAAAATTAACCACAGATATTTAACCTCCATTGTCTCTTGGTAGAAAGATGTTTGCAGAAGCACTCTTCTCTAAAAAAAAATATTGAACAGTGGAGCTCAGCATATCTTAAGTGTCCATGAGTTCTGATTATTACTAGATTAATGCAGACATATCAGGAACATCAAAGAGGTGAATACTATTTAGAAAAAGTATCTGAACTGATAAACAGTAGAAGATTTCACTTTTTAATTAGAGACAACTGAGCTAGCCTAACATTTTTACATGCCTTTTGTGAACTTTAGTTCAAGGTTAGAACTACTTTCCTTAGTGAATTTAGAAAGTGCAGCACTGACACACTTAATTGGATCTTTTGAACAGGATTCTTGAGTTTCATCTTGAAAAAAAAGGAAGAGACACAGACTTGGGGACACAAGTGATCTTCACAAGCAATTGAGTATCAGTGGAGCTTATTTTGGTTGCAATATGGCTTGGTCATCTCTTTTCTGTTATAAAAGACCAGTTTCTTTGGACATGACAGATCAAGGCTGGGGAACAGTTCCAGAGTATGCAGACCAGTGCACACACATACAATTCCAACATGAACTGGAAGTTACTCATCAAGCTCCCAAAACCCTGTTTATAGACAATCTGTGAGCAGAAAGGGATGACAGTGACTCAACTTCTTGCACATTGCAAATTATCTGCTATTATGAGTTACTCCTTCAGGCTCCTAAACACCATATTTAATTGCGTGAATCTTCTCCCGTCCTTGTTAATAGTGAAGGTCACTATAGCATTTACATTTCTCTTGGAAGGCTGGTAAAGCAGTTTATGCCAGATGCTCCTGGAACAGTGTTGGAAGTTGCCCACAAGATGTTTATTCCTGGTGGAGAAAAACCTCTGAAGAAAAACAAAACAGAAGAAAGGGAAAGCTTTGAAAATGCAGCTGGACTACTGGATAACAACTCTTTACCTCAGAGACTATTTTTCATATTACAATAGTATTATGTTTATTCAGTTTGTTAACAATGTTGTTAGAAGAAAATCTTACTTTAATATGTATCCTGTAGTTTAAATCAGTTAGCTGTTTTTCTATTTGCTGAATGTAACCCTTTTGCTTATTGTCTCTGAGTAGTTTAGATTTAGTTTTCCCTTACCTTGTATCTTCCCTCTCCCTAATAGGGTAAGTTTTATCACAGTTTGCCCAAATATAGACATTTTCTTGCATGTACCTCCCTTAAATCCTCCAAAATTCCAAACATTCCATGCTCTACCAGATATTAAACCTCTATTTTGTGCACCAGATCTATTTTGTCTTCACCTGTCAGCGATTTTTATGCAAGATAATTCTTTTCACGGTCTAACCCAAAGGGGTGTCACAGCTCTCACCCCCGACAAATGATGCCTGACGCGTGGCAGTGCTGAGCCCTTTTGCATCAAAAGGACTCCCTGCTCTAAAAAGGGATTCAAGCGAACTCAGAACACCAGAGTCCAGGTCGCTCCGAGGACCAGCTCGTCTAAGCAAACAATGGAATCTCTGTTTCAGCCTTCTGAAGACGGCCTCACCGATTTGCACATTTCCAGAAGGTAGGCAGACGAAAAACCCCCCTGCCACAACTTTCTCCTTTTAAGTACGGTGCCTGCTTCCCAAAAGACATGGGAACAAGTTGCTCCCAGCATGAGAAACAACTATATGACCGCATTAAAGCTATAATAGAAGCAGAGGGACACCCTTTCGATAAGAGAAGAAGAAACTGATACACACCCAAAGGTTATTTTTTTTAAGTTACTGTCACTTGTCAAAGAGTTTTATGTCAGAACATATAAGTGTCTCAGCTCAGTGTCATGCCTATGACAACAGAGAAAAAAAAAAATCACTCTGCTCTCTTCCAATAATGTTATTCCACAAACAACAATTACTGTTGAGGCAATAAATTCCTAAGTGTAGACGGAGATAAAAAATGAACTCATAATCATCACAGCTAGGACAGAGGGGTGAACCCACCCTGCCTGGACACTGGGTACCCCCCAAAGCCACTCTATCACTGTACTCCTTAACAGATCAGGCGAGAGAGAATAGAACTAAAGGCTCACGGGTCAAGATACAAGCAAAGAGAGGTCGCTCAGCAATTACCATCATCTTACGAGCGAAACATACTTGACTTGGTAACACAGATTGTATTAGTTGTTAATAAAAACATTGAAATCCAAATTCTCCCAAAACCAGAAGTGGCAAACAACATCCCGCACCAGACACCAGACTTTTCACACCCTCCATTTCAATTAAAACAGTGCTCGCTTTGAGAATACACAAAATATTCAGAAGGGGATGGGGAAGGCAAGTCAACCTGATTTACTGGATGTCATAGGTTTAGCCCCTGTGCTTTCTGCACAGTGTTATCACCCATAAATTTTACTACTAATTAGGAAGAGTTTGCACAGACAAAACAGATCACCTTGAAATGGGGGTAATACTAAGATTTATTGCTACACTACAGACACTAAGGGGAATACTTACATATATACATATATACATACAACTTTAACTAGTTTTCTTATAATAGCACACTTATATATGTACAAATGCCCCTCCTCTCTCTCTCCCTCGAAAACAGTCCAGAGGGAGAAAGAGAAGGGGGGAAAAAAAAAGTCTTTAAGGTAACAGTTCCATATCTCTGTAGCTCGAACCTCTCTCTCTTCACTGGAATGCAGAGAAGTTTACTCCCACCTTGCTGCTTGCTTACAGCTGCTGAGGGTTTTTTATCATGTCGTCACTACAAGATTCAGGGCTCTATGGAGGTTTCTTCCACGAGGAGTTTCAGGGGGGTTTTCACGGACTCACCACCCCTCGCCGGGATCACAGGGGTTCTGGGTCTCTTTGGCTCAGTCCAGACCCAAGAACACTTTCTGATGCTGTGCTTTGCTGCTTGTAGCTTCTTCTCTTTTGCCCTCTGGAATTCTCCTGACTTTCTGCTTCTGGCCAGACGCCCAATCTTGGCTCTCGGCCGCGGCTGGTTACTCCAACTTCACCACCGCTCCCCACTCGCCATTACACCTGGTCCACGCTCGCACCAGGCCCCTCCTACGGGGGGGCTTCGTGTAAGGCTTATCTTTTGGACAAAGTCCCAAAGTCATCAGAGGCACACAGCCTCTCAAAGGAGAATTTACTCAACTTCTTTCTCATTCTGTGGCTACAATTCCTCTGCAGCTTGCTGCAAACAGTTCAAGTGATCCAGTCTTGGCCTCCAGCCATCGCTGCCCTCCCCGGACTATCCAGGCCTCCGGGGGAAGAACTCACACGAAAGTCCCTTCTCTCCACATCATTTCCACAGGTGGCAGGGGTTTAGTTTTAAAGTCTTTTCCCCTGCTGGAGGGAGAGAGGCGAGGGAAGGACTCCCCCATACCTCTGCACTTTCTCCACCGACCTTGGCAGCTGCATTGTTATCTCTTGCTTTCTGCCGCTCCTCTCGGGGCTGGAACTCCTTCTGTCTCAGCTGAGCAGTTTTTCTTTGGAGTTTCTTCTCCACTCTGCTACTTGCTTCAGCCGGAGGCTTCGGTGCCATGCCTGCCCCTGGCCCAAGGCCAGGGGCGGAGGGCTCTGGCCCCCCACTCGGGGAGGCCTCGCCGCCTCACTTACATCATGGCTCCGAGTTCCTTCTGCCCCACACACACAACCACACAATAACGACAACAACCCTTCTTTTCCGGTTTGAGTTAAATTATGTAATTCGTAGAGACGTCACAGAAGTCTCTAATTGGCTACCTAGCCGGAATTTCACCTGGAACTAACCATCTTCTACTCTAAAACTGAGGGGGATGGGCTAAACCATGACACTGGAATAAAAAAAAAAACCAACAACAACAAAAAACCCACTACATATAAACTGCTTGCTATTAAATGTCCATGTTAATAACATAAATCTTGTCCACCAGATAACACATTTGACAGTTAACTGCAAGAACATACAGTGTCAGGGAAAATGTAATTAATACACAATGACAACCTTAGCTGGCTGAATGAAGCAGTTTAATGTTATTTGGTTTATTTTTTATTAGTGCTTGACTGATATTTTGGCCCACTTTCAAGACATTTTTCAGAATATCCATCTGAAAGCATGTATTAGTAAGTCAAGCCATTATTGAAAAAGATATTCTACTCCAAAACCCCTAAGTCAGGAAGCAGGGGAAGAGGATGAGGTTTAGGTTTCTTATTCTAAAAACTTACTCATGCTCAAATGACAAATCCATCTTACTTTTACAAATGTTTCCCTCCAAAGAAATAAGTTAAAAAGCTCAGTCATTATCATAAGATATGCACCTTCATTATCTCTACTCTCTCAAATTTCTTCTATTTTTAAATTTTTTTTAATAAATAGCTTAAATATCATAGGTATGAGACACATAATGACACCTAAACTACAGAACACATCTACTGAAACATTTAAAGTAGCAAATTGAAACAGATTATAATGAAACAGATCCTAACCAGAAAAAATCCTGTTCACAATACTATTTAAAATCTTAAAGAGTTCACACAGTGAGGCAAAAGTTGAAGCTTCATTTTGCTGATCTGGTGGGTACAGACACATTGGGAAGAGGGTAATGCAAATACAGAAGTTCATCTCAGTTTTCAAAGGAAACCATATGCACAGAGGAAAAAAATAAAGAAAATATCATAGCAATAAATATGAACTGTCAGTCCCAAGTTATACAAAATAATGAATGTTGTAGGGATAAAAAAAAGGAATTTTTTTTCAAAATATGAGAGAACTGTACCACCCATCAAAACTGAAAATAAAAAGGAATGTTCTACCACAAAAATTGCCATTTCCAAAATACTGTCAGTATTACAAGGTAACATTTAAACTTCACAACAGCAAAGGAAGACACAGTGAAATACCCTTTGTCACCCTTTTCCCTCCAAAAATGGAGAGCTGCATTTATGTAACAAGACTAAATGGTTTATTCCAAAAATAACCCTGGAAGATATTTAGAAGCCACTTCAGCAACGAATACTTTCAAAACATCAGTAACCTGATGATCTCAGCAATTTTTAGAAGTTTGGTCAAGAGCTGAGCAGATACCAGAACTGAACTGCGGTGCTAAACAACACTCACCATACCAGATACCTGCACCCAAAATGCAGCAGAACAGGATGATCTGAGAGCCAAAGAAATAATGGAATGGTTGATATATAATGATTTAATGTTTTCAACTGAGTTAACACATAATTATAGCATCTATTGCATTTATGGAACTAGACTGTGTTAATACACCCTATGGTAAAACACTGTGTTGTTCTTGAGCTTTAAGCTATATCCATATGGGGCAAAAGATATTTAAGCACCAGAAATAGCTATAATATCCAATATCAGATATTTAGAGACTTCCAGAAGGCGTCTGCAATGATTCCAAGTAGGCTTTTGAGTAAAACAGATGCCTTCAAAGCATACAACCCTTAGGATGGTATATTCTCACAAGCACACAGTACAACAGCAAAGCAGAAATCTTTCATCATGTATGTTGCTGGCCAAAGGGCCTCCCTTAACCCCAGGTTCCTTCCTGCTTTCCTCAACATCCAGAGGACAAAACCAGATAGCTTCTGCCAAATAGTTTGGGATGCATCACTAACATGGTTTCCTCTAAAGATAAGGCAGCGTATTTAGGCATGAAAATTATCCTAATTTAATATGAATTAAAGACTTGCTCCTATCAAGCTTTGATGTATTTTTTTATTGTTCTATAGAAACACCTTTGTATGAAGTATGCAATCACTAAAATGGAGCCTTATTTCCTCTCAAGAAACTATGTAATTAATGCCATTTTATTTCACTGACATTTGGACAAAAGATCATTGTTAAATCAATCAAAGCTTGTGGTGAGGGGGCTGACACACTGGCACAGGCTGCCCAGAGAAGCTGTGGATGCTCCACCCCTGGAAGTGTTCAAGGCCAGGCTGGATGGAGCTCTGAGTGACCAGGTACAGTGAAAGGTGCCCCTGCCCATGGCAGAGCGGTTGGAATGAGATGATCTTTAAGGTCTCTTTCAACTCAAATCCATTCCAGGATTCTGCAATACTCTCTCTTTGTAAAATTGAGCTATCACTTATTTTTATCACCCATGAAACTATTAAAAAAAGAAACAAACCCCAAAAACCCCCGAAACTTCTAGTTGCATATTTCTGATTCAGAACACAGCAGAAACATGCTGATGCTGTTACCAAAGGTGTTGATATTACCTAAGTGGTCTGCCAACAGGAGCCATCAGAAAGGCATATATTTGAGCTGTGTGGGAGAAGGGGGTTGGTGTCACTTATACTATTTGAAATGCAACAGCAGTTTAAAAAAAAAAAAAAAGATTCAATTAGCTCATGCATTTACTGTGAGTGGGAGGTCTCATTGGGGTTGTCAGAGGAAATGCTATTTAATCAACATCATGTCAGTCAAGTGCTTGTCAAACCTACTACAATTTTTCAAAATCCAAAATGTTTCATACAATAACTGATGAAAAAATATATGTAGAGATCTGGCCACTTTAAAATAAATTACAGTATTCGAGCCTTTTCTATAAGTTTCTGGCAGGAGACATTGTTCCCACATTTATTTTAAAAGCCTCCATTTCAACAATACGGAAGAAACATTTAATATGCCTCTGCCCAAGTATGATTTGGACCATCTACAAGAACATTTAATTACATAATTGTGAAATTACATGAGACAGGTACTAATTTAAGCTGTAACATTTTCTCCCCGAGTTGCCATACAGCAAGTGTTCATCATCCAGGAACAGGCTGCCCCTTGGAAGAGTGTTACTCCTGGGAAAATAGCACCTGCTGCTGCACCCCACCTCAGAGATTAATCAGCTTTATTGTTAGGCCATTTTAGCAGCACTGCCTGGTTCCCAGTAGGATTCGACCAGGGTTACAGTTAAAAGGTTCTAGAGAAGAGAACACAAGATACATTATGAACAAGGTTCAGAGGAAACTGCAAGAAGTCAGTTCAGGGCTAACACCAAGGCCAGAGCTACAGTTTAGTCTCAAGACCAGTTGCTGACTTGGTTTTGATGTTTGAGTAAGGTCAGCCTAGAAACTCCAGAACTGCCTCCATGCTGCTGTGCTGCCCTTCTGGGTGACCGCATGGTGAAAATCTCTGAAACAGCCAGAGCAAGTACTTCGAGACAGTGGTGGGCCAAGCACCATGTGAAAATCTTGTAGAATTCCATCTGACCAAAGCACTGGAATCAGAAGGTCCATAGATTTATCTGGCACAGCCTCCTGTTTTATTGATTTACTACCTCTATCCACATGTCCAGGAAATTTCTCTTGGGTAACAGAAAAGTAATTTTTTTTTTTTATAAATGAGGGTCTAGGCAGTGAATCAAATCAACAGTATTCAATAACTCCTAACTACTGTCTTTTGGAAACACCATGTTTTTGTACCACACAGAGATGTAGATTAGAAAGGCTGAACTACAGAGAGTGGTGTAGTGGGGTACTTCAAGCCTGATGATATTAAGGAACTGTGAGTGCTTCTCCAGAGCACTAAAACCTCTGCATCAGCTTTCCCCAATAAAGAGCAAGTTCACTTCAGATTAGGGTCAAGTCACAGAACAAAACACAGTCTGGCTTATGCAGAAGTACATAAAAAATGTGATGGATGAAACAGCTTCATAAGCATTTGTGAGCTCCAGCAGGAGCTCTCAGCACAGATAAAGCTCTCCAAGTTCCAAAGGAATTATTCATAAGAGGAATAGATGCTCCTACAGCAATAGGTGAACAAACCACTAGACCCAAATCAAATGCTGAAGACTTCTTGCTTTTACGCTTGATATACTGATTACCAGCTCCCCCTAACTGAGGAGGATTTACAGTGACTTGGCAAACAGCATTAGGAGACTAGAGGTCAACTGATATTTAGACGATCTGGAACAGAAAAAACTTACAGTATTGGCAATATTGAAGCAAGGCTCTACTCAAAGCAACAAGTAGTTTACCAAAAAAAGCTTAGTTTGATTAATAAATCTTCAGAATTACTGTGCCCATGAGAATTCTTTGCTGCCTTACAGTAAGCTCAAGTTATAAAAAGGTGTTTCTGAGAAATCTAACTTAATTTTTGTCAGCTTTGGAGAGTAACATTTTGGAGAAAGGCTTTTGAAATCACTGGGTCTTTTGCAGCTACTGCCAGAATCAGGTAAGGAATGAAGAGTCTCCTTTAATCATATTGAGCTATAAATGGTTATTAAGGCAGCATGTCTTTCTACAAAGCATGATTACAAATAATACATCTGTATTATATACATATTATATACATGTATTATATACATTCAATGAAGAAATTCTGACTATGCATCTACACACTTAGCACCACCTGACAAAAATGCAGCTTTGTTATTTGGAAAGAAAAGTGCACTTCATCACTAATTTGGCTTGGAGCCACCCCCGGTATCAATTCAGACCACAGGATGCATGGATCAAGAGCAGCCCTGCTGAGCAGGACTTAGGGATACTGCTGGACAGAAAAAAAACTGGAAGTGGGGCAGCAATGCATACTTGCAGCACAAAAAGCTGATCTTATCCTGGGCTGCATAAAATGATCAGCCAGCAGAACAAGGGAGGTGGTTCTGCTCTACTCCACTCTCATGAGACCCCTCCAGCTCTGGGGTCCTCAGTACAAGACAGACACAGACCTGTGAGAGCAGGTCCAGAGGAGGGACAAAAACTTCTAGAGGGCTGGAACATCTCTTCTATGAGGAAACGCAGATTTTTGGGATGTTCACTCTGGAGAAGAGATGGCATCTTACTGCAACAAAGAGAACTTACTGCAACTTCTCAATAAATAAGAGGGTATAGCTTGTAAGTAAAGTGAGAGGGACATTTCACCAAAGTCTGTAGTGTCAGGACAAAGGGCAATAGTTTTAGACTGGATTATATGCAACTTATATTGCTGTAAAGAAGACTTCTTTTCTGTTAACACACACAAGGGTGGTGAGACACTGTTGGAGATAGGCTGAGGACTGAAAAGGACTTCAGAACGTGGAAAGAAGAAATCAGTAAACACATAAATGCCTGAGTCTTCCTCCTGAAAGACTCTGTAACTGCATTGTAACAAGGGCTTACCTAACTGTGGGTAATGCCCTCATCCATATCCCCTCTCCCTGTCAATCATGTTACCCTACCAATCACCAATCCAGGTGTCCCCTCTCCAGAACCTTTCCTTTCCCGCCCCATATATAAACCCACCATTTTTGTAATAAAGTCAGATCAGCTTTGACCCTCGAAGTGCATACGGCGTCTGTGTCTCATTCCTTTGGGGCATAGCTGTGGCAAACTGCAACTTGGGGAGCAAGAACCCACTGGTCTCGGATTTATCCCTTGCCCATAACCTGGCAAGGCACTGGCACAGGCTGCCCAGAAAAGCTGAGGATGCCCCATCACTAGAAGTGTTCAAGGCAGGCTGGAAGGGGCTTCGAAGAACCCGGTCTAGTAGAAGGTGTCCTTAAACATGACAGAGGGGGTTGGAACAAGATGATCTTTAAGGTCCCTACCAACCCAAACCATTCTGTGATTCCATGAACCATCCAACAGTTGACCAGTTTGTGGTAACAACATTGTGTGAACAATCTGTTGTGCACCTTTGTGGCTTTGCCTATATACCTTAGCATAAACAGAATGCCAGGGTATGATCTAAGATGGCTACTGCCTCTAAGGTTAGGACAAAGGTGGATCTCATCCAAGAAGAAGGCAGGACATCTGACCAGATAACAAACTTCTTACTCTGCCTAGAAACTTGTTGTACCCAATTAGAAGTGTATTAGTAATGCATGTTTATAGTTTGATCTATGACCTGTACCAATGAAATTGTATTGATTATGTACCAGGGTGTGTGGACTCTATATAAGGGACAGTCTTTGTTCAATAAATCGGACATTTTGCGGATCATATTGGTCGTATGCATCTGTTCCGAGCTCTTCCACCCGCACCAATTTTCAAACAACAAACCAATACCAGAGATAGTTTCAGACTGCTGCTTTTAGGTTTTTTTTCCCCTTTCAAAGTTCATTAAATTCCAGATATTTTGCACAAGTAGCAGACAAAGAAGTAGTTAGTTCTAAAGATGCATGTAGCATTTTACACCATACAACTGGACAACCAAACACACTGAGATTCACTCTCTCAAACATTATCAACAGAAGTACTTGAGAGCTCAGAATATTGAGACTGCTTTGGTTGGTGTCTTTGAAGAAGTGTTCATTATAATAACAACCTGTAACCAGAGAACTACAGTTATGCAGCACATGTGCTATACATATATAAATATATATAAAATAAATACAAGCATTTTAGTTAAAAGCCTGAAAACTCTGGGTTCTCTGCAAGTCTGAAGCATTTGTGGGATAAATCAATGATTTAAAAACCTAAATAGCACATTTAAATGCCTGGCTATTGCCACATCGCACGTCTGCATCTTCACAACTGATCTACACAACTTATATCAATAGACTTCTGCCTCCAATAAGAGTCACCATTTAAATGGACTTTGTTCCACTCATATCGCTAACTCTGGAGTCCCTTCCACAGACATGGGACTACAGTTTTATTTCAAGAGGTTTTTTCCTTATTGTCAGATTTCCCGTACATCATTAGAAACAATGAACATTTGAATTAGCAATCACCCAAGTTATGCTTTTGCTTCTTTATGGTTGTTTGGCACTGTGTTTCAAAGAAGCTCAAATGTAATTCTGAGAATTTAATACAGCCTATTTTTAGCAGTGCAAAAGGTTCAATGACATTTTTTTTTCATTTTACTGTTTGTATAAGATGGGCATTCACATTTAATCACATCCAATGATTACCTCAATGAATACAAATGTGGTTACATTACCTTTAAATAAATGAATGCCAATATGTTTCAGGGTAACAGAAATAATTGCATATTGATAACAGTCATTATCATAAGTCATGGTTGCTGGAAGAAAACCCACTTGTATTTTTTAATAAGGTGCAATATTACAGTCTATTTTGAGATGATAGCTTTCTATTTCCCCATACATGATGCAATATCACTTCAATATAACTGGCAGATGCTGGAAATAGATTAAAAAAAATCAGAATGTAAACCTGCAAACTTTAAGATTTTAGTCTTTTGAAACTAGGCTAGATAGTCCAAGTACCTCAGCAAAAGTGATATGAGGGAATCATTATCTGTTGTCAGGCTGGTATACCTTCCATTCCATTCACCACGGCAGGTAACAACTAGCACATAACCCCAAATCGATACAACCAGATGTTTCAGATTTTTGCATTGTAGGTTATTGCAGTTTACAAAGTAATCTGAAAGACACTTGAGAAAGGAACATTTCTCCCTCATTTTTAAGAGGCACAAAACTTTAAATCTAACTGAGATACTCTGGATGGATCGGCTAAAGGAGAGCAAGGAAGTTATAACAGCCAATCTCAAGACCGGAGGTTCTTGTTCTGTGCTGCTGCTCACCTTTATTGCTTTAAAGCAGAAGAAAGACAGAATTTGTTAAAACAAGCACACAAATGCAGAGTTCTGCAGTGTGGACTGAATATCTCCTGGAAACTGCCCAGGCTGGAGATAGATGCTTTTTTGAAAAGCTCCTACAAAATTGAGGGGTCTTATCTGGGCAGAGGTTTTAACATGGGTCCGTAGTGTGTGGATCAGCAAGGTCACTGTAAGATCAAATCTGAGTGAGTCTACCCCCTACTTGGCAGCTGTGAAGCCATACCTGGAATCTCTGCCTAGTTTTGAGTTTCCACACACAAAAAGTACCAATAATTGGCCCTCAGTGGAGGCAAAAACTTTAACTTCCCAATGAAGCAGAGGCTTAAGCTCATGGAGTGTAAAGAGAGATTGAAGATACAGGTTTTCATTTACCCTGGAGTACAGGAGGCTTATAAGAGATGGGTGTTGCTACTGCCCTCAGCAGCCTAAAGCACAACTTATAGAAGGACACTACTCTACTCCTCCCCAAGGCAGTCAGAGAAAGGACAAGCAGCAACAAACACTGCCTTTAGCAAAGGAAACTCCAATTGCATACAGAAACCGGAGAATTTTACAGTGGGAGAAGACAGACCCCAGCACCAAGTGCCCAGAGAGGAATCACCACCTCTGGAGATTTCCAGAACTCAAACAGACTGGGCCTGGCTAGGGCAGAGTTAGTTTTCTTCACAACAGCTCATAAAGTGCTTCTGTTGCCTAAAAGTGGCACTTACAAATTGAGTCTTAAATATTCTTCTGAGTTTTAGAAATCAGACATTCCTTTATTAAGGTGAGCAGCATGGGCACATGTCTCAGTTTAGTGAGATAGAAGTGTTTTGCTAAGGAGGATGGGTTATAAGGAAGACCAAAACTCCTCCCTCTAAGCAGTTGTAAATCCGAAATTAAAAGGCCCTAATTGAGGAAATGTGGAGAAACAAACAAAATAACAACCCTTTATTAAAGAATATATGTGTATTGGTAGAACAACAAAAAAAAAAAAGAAACACAAAACAAAACCCCAACCAAACAATAGCTCTATACCCAAAAAGGAAAAAAAAAAGTCTCTTTCAATGAGCAATGAACAGTCCGCTATGCCCTTGGTGCAATTCTAACCACAGTCAGCAGGGGGCGCCGTTGGATCGCTGAAGGTGCAGGACCTGCCGTGCTCACTCTTGGTCAGCAGGGGGCGCTGTGCGATCGCTGGAGGTGCAGGACCCGCAGTGCTCACTCTTGGCTGACAGGAGGCGCTGTTGGGCTCCGGCAGTCACCATGCAGAGGCCCCGCTGTGCTGGGGGGGCCAAGAAAAGGTCCTTTCCCTCCCCCGCCTCCAAGGGAGAGGGAGAACAAAAAAAAACAAAAAGGGTCTTTCCCAGAGGAAAAGAACAACTCACTCCGCCTCAGCCAGTTCACAGCTCTCTCCGCAGTCCTTGATTTAGTCCTCCCAGGATACAGGAACTGGGGAAGGGAGAGCAAAGAATTGGCCTGCTCTCCGATGAAGTCCGAGCAGAAATCCAACGCAGCCGGAGCGAGGGAGAAACAGGGGCAGGAACAGGAGAAACCGCGCCGGCCAAAATTACTCAGCCTCCCCAACCAGCCGTCTCTCCGCTCCGAAACACACACCCACCCTCCAAACCAGCCACCAAGGAACTGAGAACTCTTCCCCCTTCCCCCCTCTCCAACACATCAACCATCACTTTGGAAGTGCTAATTCGTTTGGCTATTCCTTTTGTGTGACTATAACTGCTTAAAACAAAACCAAATTGCCCATTCAACATCAACTCCACCCCCCCACACACACCGTGAGGCAGGCAAAAAGGGAAAAAAGAAATTCTGCGTTTAGTTTTAGAACAAATAACTAACCCATGACAGCACAGCACACTGGGTGCCTTGGGAATCAGTTCACCAAAGTGCACACCAAGGCATTTTCACTACAGCTTATATGTCAGAATGACATGATTATTCATTTTTTGTTCCCTGCATTCCTGTTACATATTCATGACACTTCCTAACACTTATTAGCATACATGCATATCCTTGTAAGGTCTCCAAGGATCTTCAGCGGTCTTCCCTGTCTGAAGCCCGCACACACCACCAACCCCCACCCCCAGTTCTAAGTGACTGCTTTGTAAACTTCAAGACAATGCATATGGTTAAAAAGTAACTGGGTGTTGCCTTGCTGGCTGCCTCGGTTCCCCTCCTCAGTGTTTCTTTGGATAGCTTGGCTCAGTTATCTCTAGTTTCTGGGTTGTAAGTACTAACAGTTCTTGATACATCTCTAAACCCCGACATCACTGTGGTTTAGATTTTTGACTAAAACAGTTCTAGTAATAAGTAACATTGTAGTTTTTGTTGGGCAGCAAAGCCTTTTGTTTGTCACTCTGCCTCACAAATGACCAGACTGGAGGGCGTGCTGTAGGCTGGGAAGCGACACAGAGCGTATTGATATGCATTAAGTATGTTGCTCTATTTCCTTCTATTTTTCCACTTATAACACTCACAGAAGGATTTGTGTGAGAGATTCAGAAGAAATACAGGTGATCAGACTAGCCAGTGTGGTGTGTTGTCCCTTGGGAATACACTGGCAGAGACGAAGTCCCATTTTCTGAGGAACACCCACACAAGCACTGCAGGAAGACCCTCGCTGATAATTACACAATTTCACAGTATAAATACACAGTAACACTATTTTGTAGCATAGTTGTGTCACTATTGCAGTCTGCTACAGGGAAAAGGAAAGATCAGCTTTAACTTTGCTTAGTCATACACAGAGAAATAATATGCTCCAGCATACAGAGCTGGAGCAGCCAGTGAGCAAAGCCATCATAAAAGCTTTCTCCTCATCTGAGGAGTGGAGTCTTTGGGAGATAAACAACCCCTGTGTTCTCCTGCACTCCTCTGTGGTGAGGTGTATTTAAATCTGCATTTCTTTCTATGTGATCATTCCATCAAAATCTCAAACCCAAAGCTTTCTATTCAGCAGCCAAAGCCCACCATTTTTTTTAAAATAAGCCAAGTGTTTTTAAGTATAATTAAGAAAACGCGTCAAAGACCTGTCCTGCAAGGCCAGCACTACCCGGCGCATCCCAAGTCCTCAGCCGGGCGGGCACGGGTACCACAGGCACTCAACAGCGGCAAGACAGGCCCCTGTACCGCACCCCACCAGCTCTTCGGGACGCACACAGGTGGGGTTTTCTATTTTAATGGAGGGGTGGAGGAGGGCCGGTGTTTGGTTTTTCCCCAGGGTTTTTGATTTGCTGTTTCATCTTCGGCCCACCCGGTCCCGCTGCGCGCGCAGCGCCCGGTCAGCCGGTTGCCCGGCAACCGCGATCCGCCCAGCAACCGGGGCCCGCCGCGGCGGCCAATGGCAGCGCGCCCTCGCGGGCACGCGCCCTGCCGCCTCAGCGCGACGGCGGGAACGGCCCCGGCGGCGAAAGTGGCGTCATGGCCGCCCCCAGCGGCAACCAGCACGGACACACAGTCCGCTGTCATCATCATCACGGCCAGGCTTCGCGATCGAAGATGTGAGAAGGGCTCTACCCACGCTTGCTACAATCGCGCTGATGGCTATAACCCCGCACCTGCGGAGCTGCCCCGTTACCCTTCCCGTTCCCATCAGCAATGCCCCAGTCCTGGAAACGATACAACTTTCCTGACTAATTGGTTTAGTTAATCATAAGCCGTATAATTTTCCACTGTAGCAAGGTTTTTCACCAAGGTGCTACTGTTAAAACACAGTTGGGGGGGAGGGGCTAAACCACAAAGCCTTGGGGAGAGATATATTTCTGAGAAGTGGACAGCAGGAATACAGAATTCATGGACTATAAGAACATTTTACAGAAACCAGACATAAGGAAGAAACTAAGCAAGACGCTTCAACAATTGTACTGAAACTCTCCCTATCTGGGGGAAAAAAAAAAATAAAAAGACTGAAAATGGACTAAGCAAGCACAAGAAGCAAGAAATCAATAACCAATAGGAGATAGAATACTGATTGATCAAGAGAGTTATGTAATTTATAGCCAACGAACATTCATTTCTTTGCTAAAAATGTATAAGCAAAAAGTTCTGAAAGCGAGTGCATATGTTTGGGAAGCGACCCCACACACCCACCCAATGCTGTGAACAAAGTAATGCCTGCTTTCTTACACTGAAAATTGCATGTTAGAGAGCTTGATTTACCTCAACGTTTTCAGCAATAACAGGGCGCCACAACAAGTTAAGAGCCACAGCAAAGTCCATACCTTCTTTCAAGTTCAGCTGCTGGAATTCCCTCAGGGAGGTACTGGGTGCTCCTGCCTTCTCCATACCAGCTCCTGCCAGTCCGCACCAAGGGCAGAGCAGCCCCACAGTCCGGGCGTGCAGGGTTAAACCTGCCTCCTTTGCAGCAGCAGCTGTATGAGCACACTTACTTGGGGCCAGCTGTGGTGCTGCAGCAGCACCAGGACATTAACACAGTTAATTGGGTGCAATCAACCCAAGGCATGTGTTAGGAGAACCTTCTGGAAGGGCCAGAAGGACTTGGGGGACCTCAGCATCCAGCTGGGGTGTCCCCAGGGTGTTGGCTGTGTAAATTGGGGCTCACCTGAGGGCCCAGCTGCCTTGGATAGCATGTCAGGTGTTGGGGCTTCAGAATGGTTCTTGATCAGTGTGATACAAAGGAAAGTCATCCATTCCCCTGTGCCTTTCTTGTCCTTCCCAGGAACTGTATCTTCTCTTCCTGAGAGTACCAGGAGCCTTATAAAGCCTCAGTGATTCACCACAGACCCAAATTCTCCCCAGTTCCACGTGTAATTTGTGGAAAACACTCCTCTATTTCTTGTGTAACCCACATCTACATAAAGATATAGCTTCTGCTAGGGAAGAATGGTCAACAAAGAGATGTCCTGCAGTAACCAGTTGTGACTGAGCACAGGCACTTTAAAATGGACCTCACTGTTCACATACTACTTATTTTTAATGGTAGAGGTCTGCCATTTGTTGTTATTAGTGCAAGTGTAGTGTAAAGTCAACTTGAAAGTGGGCATGTAAAAATACTGAATTTGTAGTATTTTACTGCCTCATAAAAAGGCATCTGATTCGGACACGGTACATTTTTGCTGTGAGTAAGCATTTCTATGAATTTCAATACACAGTTTCCCACAGAGCGAAATTTTTACAGCAAGTTGCACATTTCTGAGCTGCGTATGTGTGTGTGCTTAGCTAGCAGTTTTATGAGCAGCCCAGTTGTGGTTGCTGTCAGGTGTCTTTTTCTGCTGTGTGCTCTTCTTTAACTTCACAGCAAGTATAAAGGTTGTTCTGAGGAGAAAATCACCTTTCCACTGAGAATTAATCTTTTTTTTTGTGCCCTCTATTTCTGGCTTCCACTATTCTGCTGCTGTCAATATCCAGGTTCTGTACAAGGTGACTGAAAAATTGAGTGCCCCTTCCTTTCCTCCTTTTTAGTAATAAAGGATCTACAAATATAATTAATTTCTTTATGCTTTTGTGTATTTTTCGGTGAATTATTTTTGCCTTTTATATGACTACTTTTCTCCAATTTAAGGCTGAAATAGAGCCACACTGTTAAAACTATACAGTGGGGACCAAAGAAGTCAATACTTGTCCACTCCATATAGATCATTTCCTACCATTTTCAAGTCCCCAAGACTTGAAAGGATTCTCATTTAACTGTCGCAGCTCTGAAATTGGACTAAATTGTCATGGATAGTTCAGTGAAGGTCTCTGCTCAATGGAAGCAAAAAAAGGGGAACGAGACTAACATTGATAGTATTTATACTGCACTTAGTTATAGTGGTAAAGTTTTCCTCAATATTGATCAGTATAGGAAAAGCTATGTGACAAAAGGGGATTAAGGCAGAAAAGGCTATAATTCAAAAAGAAACTTGGAAGATGGGGTTATTAACATTCAACAGGATCCCAGAAGGCAATATTTGAAATATTAAAATATTTGAAATATTTCCATGTATCTCATAATTCTACAGATTTTCCCTCTGTCCCTGTACTTATATATAGAAACTATATTATGATGTGAATCATCAAAGTAAAATAAATCCTAATGGGGAGACGGGGGTGGTACCAATAGCAATAATACTGAATTTTCTTCACAGAGGGCTGGTAACTCTGTTACTGAGTGATGTAAATGAGATCAGAATTTAGTCCAAGGTTCTGTTCTCCATTTCTAAACCAGTTACCTCCCACTGTGGCAGATGTGAATACATATGGGAGAAAGAACAGAATAGATCAGATCCATCTAGTGGGAGGACAGGAACAATGTACATATTGCTCTATTATATGTAACCACAAAGCAAAGTTAGCATTTTCTTGTGGAACAGGAACATAGGCATATGCTTCATATATGACATACTTGCATTTTTAATAAGCATTACATTTAAAATCATGTAAAGTGAGATCACATGATGATCTGACAAAGGAACATCAGAAGTTATGTCACTAGCTATTTCTTCAAATCAACATATTCTACTATATCAGCTTTACAGCTAATGTTAGCTTGAGTATTTTTCTATGTTTGAGCTTGCAGTCCTTTAAATATACCTAATAGGAACTGATGTATTTCTAGTAAGAAATAGAGCAAAGTGGAACTTTTTTATTTCTAATTCTTCACACTTGCCCTGTCTGTAATCTCACTCTAAATAGTATTTTTTTATTCTTTACAGTGATTGGTGTCTTGGAATGCATTTTCCAAAGTGATTCTGTGATAACCATTCATTGTGATGGGATTTTGTGGATGTTTCTGTCAAATAGTAAAAAAGTTAGCTTTACAACAAAAGAGCTGAAGTCATGATAGAACACCATCCAGGAACTTTCTGAATTGTAAAAATATGTGAATTATGTAAAACTAAGTCTTGCCTGAAGGGTGAGAGACAGGAAGCCTTAAAGTAAGTTGACACAGCTTGTGGAGTGATAGACAGACCTTGTCCTTGTGTAGTTTTTAAAATGGTAGGAAATTCCAAAGTGAAAAGTTTAGTTAAACTGAAAATCACACAGCTCTACAAATGTGAAGTAAATGTATCCTGGGATGATTAATTTGCTGGTGTGAATGTCCAGCAGCTTGGCACGTGACAGTCATCCATGTCTGGTCAAAAGTTTAATGTGACATGGGCTTCATCAATGCTTTCACCAAGTTTTCCAAGATTTTTACACATCTACACAAAGCAGAAACAGTAATTCAGCTGCTAATTTTTTTTCTCTCTCTATTCTATTTTACTGCAGAAGATGTTCTAAGAAAGGATTTGCTGCTGCCAGAGAAAACTGCTTTTGATTATGAAAAATGCATTAGATCAAATTATTCCTTTGAAATGGGCACAGCCTTGCAGGAAGCAGATGAAGATGTTATGTGAGAGTGGAGGGTGTAATTCTTCATGCCCAAGATGATGGAGATGCCCCCATTCTCCTGCCAGTTGTGTTGTGCACCAGTTTTGCTCCTGCTCTGTTTGCACATGTAACTGGATGGAAGTAAAACCAGGCAAAAGACAGCTGAAAGCAACCCAGAGGATAAGAGTTCATATCTCAGCAAAAAGCTCAGAAGTAGTCTAAACCCAGAAACAGAGAGGCAAAAAAGAAAAATACAATATATAACTAAATCTAGAGCATCTCTGCTCTATGAAAATGAGACTATTTTCTGGAGGTGCCTCCAGTCCCTCATGCACGTCATAAAATATTTATTAATAAGACCTGGTGTAAAAATTATGTTAAAAAAAAAAAATTAAGACCATGGTAATCAGCTATCAAATGTTCACTACCTAGATTTTAGTGGAATTTTTTTACATATAATATTAAATGCCTACAAATAGTTGGGTTTGATCATATCTACTTAGGACTAATTTATTTGTCAAGACCCAGCGCAATAAATTCTTAGGAGTCCTGGATTGAATATCCATATGTCATATTGCTGTACTGGTTGGTATCAGCTGATATTATTTGCTCAGAAACCTGTCAATACTCTTCAGGGCTGCTAATACCACCTAAATTTAAATTCTTAGCTTAACATTCTACAATTCTACATTATTTATGCTGTCCAGAGGAAAAGACATAGGATCTCCAAAAGACTCTTTAGAACAAGAACTTTGTTTAACATTGTGGATTGCCTACTGCAATGTCCTTTCCCTATCAGTCATATGCTAAACTGAGAGGAAATATTCTTCTAATTTAGATATTTTAGCTAGTTGCCAAATGGCAAGAAGGATAAATACCCTAATTTCTCTTCTTTTTAAATACTTCCCTCAGGACCTTATTTGATCTTAGGGGTAATGTACTATTTTAAAAGCAGCAGAATTGAGCCTTTAGCAAAAAAATGAAAGCAAAGTTACAGAGAAAAAGAATATGAGAAGGAATAAAAAATTAGGATGGCAAATAAGTTAGCCATTTTTCTATGTTTGCATTTCAACCACTTCTTACAGATAATTAAATCAGGACATTTGGTTCTATTTTCTGTCCAGATATTGATTTTTTTAATCTCCCCTCTCCAATTATCAACTTGAAACAGATTTTTGAAACAAATTTTTGAGACTGCAACAAAAAAGTTAACTACAACAAAAAACAATCCACTCTAAAGATATTGATTTGTGCCTTTTTAATTCACTTGGTAAAGAAAATTAGAAATGTTTGAACTTACTTGGTTCAAATGAAAAGTGTTTGTTTAGTTTTTGCCATTTCTGAGATTCAGAAATATCTAAATCTCACCTCGGGTCTCTTCCAGTCCATTTCTTCATTATTTCCTGTAGCTTTTCTCATTTCTAATTTTCGACATAAAATTGTATTTTCATTAATAGATATAGCATAAAGTGAAGATTTAAATACAGTAAGTGCAAAGATGTCATGGTTTAGCCCATCCCCCTCAGTTTTAGAGTAGAAAATGGTTGATTCCAGGTGAACATCAGTGTCTAGTCTGTTGTATCCGTTCCCATAAGAATAAAAAGAGGACAAATATTAAACCCTATTAAAGAAACCCATATGGACCCCCAAAGTGATGAAGTGGTTGGTGAAACAGCACATAGTGTTCCTTCCGTGTGCTAATTTGCAGCATAAATTTCTGTTCACTCTCCTGTTTTGTAGCCAGAACTAGTTCTCTTCATGACTGAAGAGACTGCACATAGCAAAAAAGTCCTGGAAATGCAATTTAATCACTTGCTGACTCAACAACAATTTAGATAAACAAACGGAGTCTTCAGATGTGGTTTTCCATGGGGAAAAATGTTTCTCTTAAACACTTATTGAAAGGTCTGGAAAAAAACATTCCTACCATGGAAATTCTCCCTTACTTCCTTGACGTGCTTCTTACTTATCTCTGCTTGCATTGGACTAGAGGCTGATGAGATCTCTTTCATATGAGATATTTTAATTACTAGATATAAAATGGATAGCATACTTATATTTTCAAATATTACTTTCATTGACCAAACTTTTCATAAAATATTTATTGCAATTATATTTGTAATAGAGATCAAGAGAAACTAGGGAGCAGAAAGAAACACAAGTGATCAATGGAAAGGGAGTAGATTGAAATCAGTCTCACAGAAGTAAATATAAGCAGAATAAAAGTTATTTTAGACATCTGGTATCTGGCCCATAAAATGTGTAAATCAGGAGATCAGGACTCCTTTTAGAAAGGCACAAGGTTGTTTCTTTAGACATGAATAGCTCAGTGTGCAAAACAGTGGTTAACAGGGCGTATAATTTAAAAATCTTGCTTCCACAACAGATGGCTTTATTTACCCTGTTTAGAAACTTGACGTGGGGAATCTTCCACGGGAAGTGCAGTTGTGTGCGCTGCAAAATAATCACATCTGGGTCAAACATCAGACTTAGTCCTAAAACTTAGTCCCAGTATTTATGTAAGATTGTCACAATCTGTCCAAAGCAGAAAAAGATCCAAATAATAAATGTATTTAGTGTGTGATGTTTTCCCTTTTAAAATAATTGTGACTGTGTCTCAACTGGAACATCTGTAAGGGAAGAGATTTCCAGTGCTGCTTTTTCCCATTCTCTACAGCACTTGCAGTGTGACTGTTGCAACATTCTTTCTTGCCATAAAGACCTTTAACTATTCAAGATTTCCAATTTCCTTGCCAGTGAATGTCTAAGAAGGTACCAAGTGATTTTTCCTTCTCCTAGTTTATCATGGCCAAGAACACGGTTGGCCAGTGTGACCAGAGGGAAGGTAAGAGGTGCTGTAGCATAAGAGCATCCAAACAAGTAATCAAAAGGAGAGGCTTGGGAGTTATGGCTTGATTAGCTGGAAGTTCCGCAGTGCTGCTGCAACAAAGGCAAAAAAAATTATGTACTTTTTTTTTTTAATTGCAGCATTAATTTCTGCGTTTGATTCTCCCCTTTTTCTCATACTGAAAGTTTGTTGACTCGCTGATTTTCACGCTGTTGTCTGTCCAAGCTGTGCCTGGCTCCATCGAACGAGCCTGATATTTTGGCTCCATCAAATCCAGTGGCAAGTTGGCTGCAGAGGGGGAAGAATTTCACATGTTCACAGCAGATGTTCTAAGTTGCCTCGAGCGCATTCTCACTGCAAAAACAGGAGAATACGACAAAGTCTACTGTGTCTAACACACAGAGCAATCGGCTGGAAGCTTCTCAGAGTTTCAACGTGCTGTGGAGATATTTTGCAACATATCAATTCCAGAAGTTGCTACTTCAAACCTTTCCATAATGATTTCCAAGGAAAGAGCTCTATAAGCTGGGAAAATGTATGAGCTAGGTGCTGTGCAAATTGTGTATTATTCGACATCAGCCAACTCATTTGAAGTGTCAATTTGGAGAACTTGTCTCCCTATTCTGGTGATGATAGATTTTTGAGATAATTGATAACGCTAAAACAGAATAGTTCTTTTCTTCTTTAAAATTTTGGGTATAGCATCGTCTCAGTTTAATGAGACAGAAGTGTTTTGCTAAGGAGGATGAATTACGAGGAAGACCAAAACTCCTCTCCCTAAGCAATTGTAAATCCGAAATTAAGGGGCTCCAATTGAGAAAGTGTGGAGAAAAAGAAAATAACAGCCCTTTATTAAAGGATATATGTGTATTGGCAGAACAACAAAAGAACACAAAACAAAACCCCAACCGAACAATAACACTATACCCAAAAATCCCTTTCAATGAAAAGTAAACAGTTCAGTTTGTGCTTTTTGGTGCAATTCTAACCACAGTCAGCAGGGGGTGCTGTTGGATTGCTGGAGGTGCAGAGCCTGCAGTGCTCAGGGTTGGCCGACAGGAGGCGCTGTTGGGCTCTGGTGGTCGCCACATGGAGGCCCTTGGTGTGCTGGGGGGGCTGAAATGGAGCCTTTCCCTCCCCCTCACCAGGAAGGGGAAAAAGAAGAAAGAAGGGTTGTTCCCAAAGGGGACTCACGGTGTCTGCTGCTGGCCGTGTGACTTCCCCTTCTTCGCTGAGGTGCACAAAAACCACTGCCAAAAACACAGGAGCTGGGGGAGGGAAAAAACAAAGGTGATTCTCTTTCCAAATAGTTCCTCTCCGATGAAGTCCAAGCAGGTCCACCCGGACAGGTAGGGTGGGGGGAAGGGCTAGAAACAGGGTGCCAGCAAGCCGGGGCCAGAGGGAAAAAAAAAATCAGCCAGGCTGAGAACAAAGCAGCCTCCCCGCTTTTCCAACGCACACCTTCCCTCAGTTCCCGCAACCACGAACTGCGCCTCATTCCACCCCCTCCAGGAGAGGGAAAAAAACCAAAGACTCCTAGCCCCTCCCCAGGCCATTGGCCTGCAATGTCAATCTACTGGCCAGTTCTTTTGTGTCACTCAAATACCCAAGGCAAAACCAGTCTGCCCATTCAAACATCTCTCCCACACAGTGGGGCAGGGGGAAGGGAAAATTCTGTGTTTAGTTTTTTAGAACAAGTGAACCCATGACAAGCATAAATTTCTTTTTAGGAAGCCTTGGGGGCCACTAAGGAAAATTAATTTTCTTATGGGGAAATTTAATAAAAAAAAAAAAAAGGCAGAAAAATCAATTAATGGATATTTCAGACAAAATACTTTGTGTTTGTCTCCATCAAAACAGTGGATAAAACTGGGGAGGACAAGCAGTAAGGAGGGGGAACAAAGGAAAGAAGGAGATGCTATTTTTTCCCATCTCTACCAATACCATTTGTTTTACTTTTGAATTTTTTCTTGGCCTCACTATTGTCTCCTCAAGGAAGTGAAGTTACTCAAATTGCTCCTGCATGTGTTTTTTTCTATTAATACCACTTGCAAGCAGCTTTCCCGCAGAGTTTGACTGTGTGTCTTTCCTCGGCCACATCTGCCAACTGCTCGAAAGCATATGTGCAAAATCAATGACATTGAAGAAAGGCAGAGCACTGACACCAGATCGTTCTCCGTGGCCAGGCTCTGTGGGCAGGGCACAGTGGAGCAGTGATCCTTCTCCCACCAGTGGTCCCTTGGAAGGGCAGGCTGCCAGGCAGGGAGAGCTTGTCATGGCAGCTTTACAGTCTGAAAGCACCTCTGCACGTTGGGGTCTGTGATAACAGGCTGAGACAAGGACTGCACTGAAGAGCTGAAATTTCTGCTTTGTGGGGCAGTTTAGTTTGTAAGAAAAAATTAATCAATGTGATTATGAAAGTAGTCACAGAAATGACCATATTCTGACCCCCGTGAAGCCCACTGGGTTTGTTTAGAGCATAAGCCCCATGGTGTACCAGGCCTTCCTAGTTACCAGATACTGAAGATTGCTACAGTGATAGCAAAGTCCTACTGAGTCCTACCAAGAGAGGGATTATTCTCATGAGGTATGTTTGAAAATCAATCTGCTCCTGATTTCCCAGGTCATTTCTGGATAATGATAAATAATAAATAAGACATTCAGTGTTATTTCATTATCAATAGGGTTTTTTCCAAAATATGTTGGGTTTCCAAAATACGTTTTGTTAGGTTTTGGCATTGTGCCAATGGACCTAAAAATTCACAAGATATTATAGTGATTTAAAATCACTAAAATAACATCTGAAAGAGTCCTGTGGGAGTTGTTTGATGGTTTAAGTTGTGCTGATAGTGATGGATAACTACTCCAGGCACCAGGCCTTCTGGAGTGAATTATCACTCTCTCAGAAGAGTTAGGGATTGCAGAAGGTGAGCGTGGAAAGTCGGGTCCCTGTGAATGAGTTCAGCCCTCTTTGGTGGACACACAGCCTCTTGTAGGGTGTGGGGAGTCCTGTCCTATCTGCCAGGACTTTCCTTCAAAGAACAGCATCTTGCCTTGCTGGGACCTGGCACTGACCTGTTACTTAGACATCAAAAGAGGTAGATATTTTTAGGCCAAAGTAGTCAGTCCCACCAGCAACAGGCACCTAAGGCAACGAACCTGAGTTGTCTGTGTGCTGAAGGGATGTGACACCAAACACGTCTGCCTGTAATTAGGGAGATATAGAGACTGAGAGCTGTGGGGTTTTTTAGTTTAACACATCATTAACAAGAAACAAGCTTTGATTTGAAAGAAAAAGAGGGAAGACAAACATTAAAATTGTTTTCAATCATTTAAGTTACATAGTTCTCACTCCAGAAGCTTTGATCATGTATAATCCTGTTGAAAGGCTGACTTGCAATCAGCCTCACATACATTATGTTGCAGCGCTGCGGCACTAGTGCATGACAGAAATTTATTTTCCATTAATTCATTCTTTGCTGGAAATATAAACACTCTTTATGCTTAACAGCCCAAAAAAATGAATGTTATTGCTTTTTAAAATTGCCCCTTAATGAGAATTTTGCTTGCTATTAAAAAAAATCTCAGTGCCTGAGGACCATCTTTCAAATGCTGACACACCTATTTTCAACACCAACGGTGTTGAACAATCAAAACAAAATCATCCCAGACACTGCTTTTAGTAAAAGCAACCATGTTTTTTAACTGATGAAAATAGATGTTTACAGCATCTGTGAACCAGGACTGATTTTAAAGTAGCTTCTCACTGAGCTTATGAACATTTTCACATCTGTTCCAGTGCAGGCTGTGCAAAAACATCTATGGAACAGTTATTTTCTAAAGAAAAGGTCTGTTTTTCTAAAAAGGCAGTTTTTAAGGTGACAAAAAATAATATTAAAAAAAAAATATAGGAAAGTCTGCATTGAAATGAGTCATAGAATCCACGCAAATACTCATGAAGTGAGAGGTATGAGTAGACATCTCTTCGCTTCCTCTCCTGAGCTCACATGGGGTCTGGTGTTCTGAAGCAATCACAGACTCAGCTGGAATTAAGGATGGCCATCCTTTCAAAAGATCAGAGCTGGTCACTCTCATCACAGATGTGATGAAACAGCATCATCTCATTGCCCAACAGCCCATACAGACAGCAGAGAGGCCGTCAATGGATGCAAAGCCAAGGGAAAAGGAGGGTTGTTGGAAAATGTCCAGCAGGTTGCACATGCCGTTAGCGTGGTGGTCCGTGAGTGTGGAACACTGACAGGGCTGGGCAGAGCTCTCAGCACCTGCAGGAAGCAGCATTTCCTTAGGCAGGGATACTCTGACTGCAGGAGGGGGCTGAACACACCCCAGTAAGTGGGAAAGGCTTCTGCAAATCCCAGTCACGGCCAGTGCACACCAGCAAAGAGGAGATATTTGTAAGAGCTTCTGTATACCAACAAAGCACTAATCAGTAACGACTAGCAGCACAACTGTGCACTGCAAAGAAAGGAGTTCATACTGCTATCAGTTTTACAGAATGTTAACTAAATCTGGCTTATCCTACCTGGAGTTTTTCATGTAGACTTGTGAGAGCAAGAGTTCATGCAGTCAGGATCTGAAAGGAAATAGTTACCCAGAACTGTTGATACAAATCTCGTGTTTCAGGATTAAAAACCCTTCTTCCCAGTTTTGCAAATTTATTAGAGGAGAAACAGAACAATTCCTTATCTTACTTTCATACATGAGTAAGGACTTCTGATAGCTTCTGGTGACTGATATTACGTACCTATGGAAGCTGGATTGAAAGCTTCCTGTGCTTGGAATATTTCTTTTTTTTTTTCTTCCTCTTTTCTACTTTCTTTTCCATCCTGTGCTAGGAGATGGGAGGGGGGGGGAAATCCTTCAGCTTATTCTATCTATAAATGTTAAACTGCAAAGTATTTTTGAAAATTCTAAACATATAGAACATAGCACTGTTGCTGATGAAGGAAATAGCAGAATAGCCTATTGAAAGATGTTAGGATTATTGTACATCACAAAAGTGCAAAAGAAAACATTTCCTCAAACGTCCAGGTTTAGTGTCTGCTTTTTTGTAGCTCCTTATAGATGTATGATAAATTCTTTGGCTTACTACTTAATGTTAGTCCTGTCTAGTTAAGTGGGTAATTTTTGACTGCCACTATTAGTATAAAGAACATTTGCCTAATCATGGCTGTGGGGTTGGAACCAGATGATCTTGAGGATCCC
This sequence comes from Oxyruncus cristatus, assembly GCA_013399855.1. Classification (NCBI taxonomy): domain Eukaryota; kingdom Metazoa; phylum Chordata; class Aves; order Passeriformes; family Cotingidae; genus Oxyruncus; species Oxyruncus cristatus. Next base: position 41,232 of record VXAY01003179.1, read on the forward strand.
TTTCAAACCAAACCTCTCTATGATTCTATGTAAAAAAAAAAAGGTTTACTAAATTAATTGTTCTGGTTTTTTCCATCATATTGGGGAAAGATATAATATGCACATGAGCACACTCAAACAGAAACTATGAATAATCTTCATCAGAAATCGTATTTTCATTATATTATAATAGGATACAGAAATACCACATCTAAAAATATTTCATTTTGTCCTTCTGATGTCCTGTGGTGTTGTTCTGAGAGGGAGCTAGAGAGTTGTAGGCAGTCCTGGGTGTTTTTGTAGTTGTTCCATTCTAATTCTATATTAAAATGGAAAAAAATGAAAGCAGGACAGAAATAAGGTTTAGGGCAAAAAGAGTTTACCTCCACTCAGTTGTCAGCGAAGTTCACATCACAAAAACTCCTTTGCTGTAGTTAACTGTGATGAGGGGGTGGGGGGCGATGGAAAGATAAAAAAATCTCTGCATTTGTCGCTTGATAATGAGTTTTAGCCATTTGGCAGCATATTAGGATACTTTTTTTCCCCCCGAGACATTTGTATTTGTTTCATAACAAAGCTTTCTTTTCTTAAATCAATACTGGGCAAAAGAACAGGAATTAAACATTTTTTGAAACTTACTTGTCTTAAATTAAAAACAATCAGTCTGAGAAGCAAATATTCTTCAAGAAAATATATCATCTACTTTTCTTCTACCAAAGTCTGCTGATGGTATTGTACAGTAACTAATTAGTGCTCAGAAGAAAAGAGAATATTTTTTTTATTTTGGTTACTGGCTTGGTTGTTTGAAAGAGGAAGCTGACAAAAAAAAAAAAAGTGATATTAAAGAAAACAATGCTTTCTATATTATTTATTCAGAAAATAAATTGAAAGTAATGCAACATAAAACTGTGCTGCTTGATTACAAAAAAAGTTCACCGACACTGCATTTGTAATGACACGTCTGGAGTTTTTGCATAGCCAGGGAAGTTTTACAGGAAACATCTAATAATGTACCTACTGGAGATGCACAGGTATAATTTAGGAGACCCTATATATTCCCAGCACACCGCTGAGAATAGCGTAAAGAAATACTTTCTTTCCTGGTTTAATTTCTAGTATATCTGTTTGTACAAACTGTGCACTACTTCATTATGGATAAATACATATTTTTTTTCCCCTACAGGCAATCACCACATAACAGATAGAGGCTGCAGACCTTAACTATGCATAAATAAATAGTCCCATAAGGACTTGCTACTGAGACTGTATTTTCTGATATTCAAAAACACATTCTGGTGCTCTTTTGTTAGATCTTTAATTTCATTCTGCACCTGAAAATACAGGACAAGGAACTGAGCCAGATCCTCACACATTAGGAAACCCATATATGCCCACAGCACATAGAATTAATGGCTCAGAAAGTCACACAGAAATTGTCCAGTCAGGATGTGATACCAATCCATGTCTATTAGGCATGAATTGGAACTTCAGGGTAACCTGTTTTACTGCACCACTTAATATTTTGTCCTCAATACCACAAGGCCAGTTCAAAAACTGAACCAAAAAATAAATCAGTTCAATCTAAAGCAAATATATACAAATCCATTTTCCTTGTTTAAGCAAAAAGGTCATTTGCACATAACATATCTGATCTGCAACAAAGCAGACTGCTCTCAAAGACTGAAGTGTAAGCTAAGATTGCACGAACCAGTTCATCAGGGGTGCCTACAGCTCCACTCTCAGCCAAGCCAAGAATTTTATTGTATTCCAATGGAAAACTGTTCTTTTGCACATTGTCCAATTCTGACCATAAATTTGTGTATGATATAAACTGGTGACATCAAGGAGAGAAGACAAGCCCTGCATGAAAAGAGTTTACAGTTACTTTCCTCATCTGCTATCCTGGTGTGTGAAATAAAGATGAAGTACCAATTATAAAAGACTTAAAAGTCTGAAAGAATAAGGAGGAATAGGTCTGCCTGGTACCTGGAGCCCTGTTTCTAAGGCTAAGGAAATTGAAATCTGTCTGCTGAGTTCTGTCCTCATAACCTGGCTGTCTAATAGTATCCTGTAGCACTGTGAAGTGGTACAGATGCTAATAAGCTGGAACCTCAGATTAAAAATATGTACAATATGAGGAGAGACTACACAAATTGAAATTCCATCATGTTAAAATTATCTGAGGAGGAAGGCAGTGGTGTAATTAAAGTACTTACATTTTTGAATGGGATAAATGAGGTCAACTCAAGTTGCTATGTGCACTGCAAAAAAGGAAAAAAAAACGAATTTAATTGTTAGTTAAATAAAAAATAAACTTGGAGCAGATGTTTCTAACTACTTTTTCATATAGCGAATTATAGTGAAAATGTAGCTGTATCAAACACAGAAAAAAATTACTAGCTCATTCAAGAAAGAACTAAAAAGAAAACACAGGCAATAGGCTACAGAAAGAACCTGGAAGTATTATTTTTAGATGACTGAATTACAGCCATTAGAAAAGTGTTTTTTCCAGATCTCACTCTGCATTTACTTTCCATAAATTAATAACCTACATTGTCGTGGAAATAAAACTGTACTGCACATTTGCCTCCAAAAACAGGTGAAAAATGTCTGCTCAGTCACACCAATAAATCCAGGCTCTCAGTATCCCAGCTCTAGTAACCGTCTGTGAAAGCAGGTGTTTGTTTCAAGCATTCCTGTTTATTTTACACTCAAGTCATTTTATGTCATTAATGCCCACTTACGAAGATGTAGAAGACTAGATATAGTCTTCTCCAGAAATGATGGTAGTTTTCATGGAACAGTGTAATTTTCAGTATAGAAGAAAGAACAGATCAGGGCTTTAATGACAGAGTAGGTATTGAGATTACACACAGCAGGTCAGCAAAACCTGCCTGGATTTCAAAAGAACAGTGCATGAACTGAGATTTTAAGAGTAGAATGAACTTTCCTTGACTTCTCTGCTATCCTTGCACAACACACCAGGAAATGTTCCCTTTGGCTCACATACCCCACTTTGTACCTCTAGTACCAGACACCCATGCTGTGACACCCATTGCCTCTGTCATCATTGGCCTTCCATATCATATCCAGCACTGCCGAAATACAGAGAATTTTCAAACAACAACTGACTTCCTGGAGTCCTTCTCTGAAAAGGCCTCCTCTTTCCCAAGATTACTGATGATATTTTGACATGCAGAACACTTGGCATACATATAATGCATATATTAGTATCCATGCCAAAAGAAAAAGTCAAACTATGAATTTGAAAACTTAGTTCTTAAACTTTCCAGTTTTCCCTAAGAGATGCAAGTCAAGATGTTCTGTTGCCTGAAGGAGATCAAGAGCATCACTGTGATTTCTTTATTTTATCCCTCTAAACAGTTCCTACCTGGCATGTCTTAAAAGTGATTTCAAACAGAACCCGAACACCCAAAGGACTAGCTGAATTTCTGTGCCAGAGAGCTGTGCTCAGGCCATGCCTTCCATCATTACTAACCAGATTCCTAAGGCAGCTCCCATGTCAGCAATAGGCCAGTATTGCTTCAGCACATGATTGATACCTGGCTCAGAACGTTTCACTGTAGCGCTGTTGAGTCTTCACCCTTGGAGATGCTCAAAAGCCATCTGGAGGTGGCCAGCTTGAGAGGGGTTTGGAGAAGGTGACCTCCAGAGATGCCTTCAGCCTCCAGCATTCTGGATAGTATAACTATCAAAAAGGCTTAATAGGCTTTAGTAGTCTACATGAAGCACTTTTTACAGGATTTCAACCCATAAATTGTATGTTTCTTCCTTTATCAGGCCTTAACCTGTGTCTTTCTTCTTCATTTGAATCTTCATGATTGCACCCCTGCTGTCTGGGTTGTATAAATGAAACTATCAAGCACACAGAGACCAGTTCAAGTTTAAGATTCCCCATATGGAGCTTGGTACCTTGACTCCTTGAGTGGCAATTTTCAAGTCATTATTCTGATGAATGTTATTCTTCAGGTTTCTTTGTGATGATTTTTTAATGTGTAAGTGATTTTCCCTTTATTTACTATATTTTATTGTAAGCTGCTAAGAACAGCAGGAAGCCAAAAAAGAATAAAGTTCCAGTGGTACTTTTGCCTGCAGTTGGAGAAGCTGATTATGTGCCATCTGACTGTCAAATGGGATCTTTTCTAGCTCTCCAGAAGAATCAAAAAATCTTCCCTTTCCCTACCAAAGCAACTTGGTGAACAAGGATTTCCAAAACAATTAAGATTTGCTAAAAAAAAAAAGAAAAAAAAAATCATCTAAATTCATATAATCACCAACTCTACAAAGTCTATATCCTGATTCTCTTACTAATTTACCTTGCTAATTAAACATGGAGGGTTCTAATACGGCTTTCAGTTAGACACGAGAAATATAATTTGCTTTCTCAGCAATCCATCAAGAAAACAGAATATCCACAGTTGCTGTTGTGCCTGTCAGATCATACAATCACAGACTGGCCTGGGTTGGAAGGGACCTTAAAGGTCACCTCGTTCCAATCCCCCTGCCGTGGGCACGGACACCTTTCATTAGACCAGGTTGCTCAGAGCTCCATCCAACCTGGCCTTGGACACTTCCAGGCATGGGGCATCCAAAATGTGCCATGGATGGGAGCCCCTCACTTTTGGCTGCCCTCCTCATGTTGTGTTTTGGGGATGCAGTGCCATCTCACCTTTCTGGTAGGAAACAGCAACCAGCAGCTCAGCACACTTCAGGCAGGCAGATTTTGGAAACAGGAAAGCAAACATGAGGGCCAGAGGAGAGCCACGGACCAGCAGGGCTTCTTTTGCAGGCTCGAAAACATTCCTGTTCAGATGAAAACTGAAACACTGGCACTGTTTTCTTGTCCTGAAGTAGCTGATTTCATCTAAATATTACACAGTCCTATGGGAACTGGAAGGGTGAAAGCCTTAGGATTTTCAGGGCAGGATTTATCGCTTTGTTCAACATTATTAATTATACATATCATGCATCTGATCTGACAGTTTTCTAGTGCTTTGTAGCTTAGGTGAATCTTTTGCCTGGGGGGAAGGAAAGAGAAATTAAAAACTTGCCAGGGTTAAAACACAGGAGGAGAGATCCCTTGTCAGGATTTTTTTTCTTTTTTTAAGTCTATACAGTTGCTGACCACAATTTTCAAAGCAAAAATTGTGTCTAAATCTTAAATTCACACTTCAGAAACGTAAATGAGAAGGTTGATATAATGCCGAGCAGCCAGTAATCCCAGAAATGCCAGAGAACTGCTGAATGCAGTGCAGGCTGAGAAATCAAGCCAGCAAAACTGCAGATACTACTTTTTCAGGTTTTCATGAAGATACCATTGCTGAAAATTCTTATTCGTTGGAAACTAGAGCTGTTGTTATCCTACAGGAGGAAAAGGAAAATGCATAATTTAAATTTAGATGCTAAAATTGAGGCCTAGGAAAACTTGCTTCCCACCTAACTCTCAATCTAAGATTTGGAACTTCACACGTAAAATGGCTGTCACATTTTTTCCTACCATTTCTGCTGAGCTCAGAAGGTCTCCAAAGGCCCAATTCCTTTACTGTGCTTATGAAATTTATATGCATTTATATGCCCCATTTATATGTACACTGCTTCAGTGTACACCAGAATAATATCACACCAGGCTAGGGAACACAGACTAGTGCAGACCTACTTCTTGAAAATCAGACCTGATTATTAGAAGAAAAGTCAATCTTAGCTGCTATCACACCCCTCTGCCCCTCCCTGCAGCCTGCCTTTGTTGTGTGCCCATCCCCCAGAACCAGATCTGTTGGTGCCCAAGGCAGGCACTATGTTACACCACCTTCTTCCCTCCCCACCCAACCAGTGGAATCACGTGGCTCTGTGATTTTGGTGGCAGAGTGGTTGTGGGCTTTCGATCCTTTGTTTGGTTTAGGACCTTACAGCTGCAGAGACTTTACTGTTAGGACCTGGCTGAGCACCTTCTTAGCACATCACAGAATGGTTCTGTCTCATCCAGTTTTGAGTTTAGTGATTTATGGGAGGGATTTAGGCTTCCCAAAAGTACCACCTATTATTAGGCAGCTTGACAATCAGCAGGCTCCTGCCCTGTAGCTGTGATTGAAGTGCATCCCCCTCGCCCGTGCTCCACCACAGCCCCAGAACAGCGTGGAAGCTGCCGAGCCCCGTATCCAAACTGCTGGTTTGGGGAGCGCGGGGGTTTGCACGGGCAGCAGTCACTCCTCGTAAGAGTTTACACTTCTTCCTGCGCCCTGAAGCCTTGTTTTTGAAACATCTAATGCCAACCTTCTGTCGCCGACCCTCACTGTATTTAACAAGTAGCTTTTGTTTCAGCAGCTTCTCTGCTCATCTTGTGCTGGGGTGTGATCCCTGTTGACGAGGTGAGCCCCTTCATGGAGCTGCTGCTGCAGAGCACCTTCAGCTTAAATAAGAGTGACAGCACTTCATCGAGGCCCAACATACATTCTTTGACAGAACAGAGATTCACAAAGAGAAGTAATTCTTGCTGCTGTCGTAAAACACCGCTTTTTTCAAACGTCAGCACCATACGGTCCCGTCGCCAATAGAGCAACTGCTACCACCATCTACTGGCAAACGCATAGAAGTGAAAGAATAGAGGTAACACTAGCTAGTGCCACCCTCATGTCAGCTTTCCACTCGTACTGGTAGGGAAGAGCCTTAAGAATGAGCTTCCAGGTAAAGCCTGTTCTTTCCCTGCAGCCCAGCTGTTCAGTTCTGCCTCGCAGCAAGAGCTGGCTGTTCTGCTCTCTGCTCCACTCTGACTGGGAAAACAGCACCAGGAGAGCAGAAAGGGCATTGCATCCAAGTGCTACAGAGTCCTGAGAAAAGGCTTGTGTATCTTAGAGGAATTCAGATTAGATGGAGCTGAGTCAACGTTACAAAGTAACTGAGAATTAAAAAAGGAATTTTTTAAAAAAAGACTGTGCAATAGTACTATGATTCACTGAAAGTCTAATCCAAATATTATCAAATAAAAACACCTTCTTTTACACTCCGTTAGGAATTAAAGCAAGCACTAGGCAGAGTGTATTGAAAGGGAAGCTTGATACTTTGTAAAAACTTTTCTGGTTTACGTGTAAAACTGTCTTTCCTCAGAAGGATGATTGTGTAGTTGACTTCGAGACACTAAGCACAGATTCCTGGGAGGTTTTTAAGCTTTAACATTATTCAAGTCTAAAGGAACATAGAGGCAAATAGCATCTTAGTTTAGGAAATCACAGCGTATTTCCCCATTTTTCACTGACACTAATTGATAGTTAATTAAGGGTCTCAGATTAGGTTCTAACATCAGGTGAATTAAATTAATGCTGTTGTATTCAATCACTTTTGGTTGTGTTCTCTGCATAAATCAAGTCCAGAAGAGGTCTTAGCTAAGACACTTAATTCCAATGCTTTTACTTGACAGTTAAAACAGATCAAGATGATTTTATGCTCATTTATAGATTATCACAAGGGATCATAAAGAAATCCACCAACACCTATGTCAGAATCAGGTATTCAGGCTCACAACCAGACAAATCAGGACATGCTGAAGTACCAAACCCCTCACCCCACGTTTCTTCCTGAGCAGTGCATGGGTCATCTCTGCTCTAACCTAACGTACAAATGACAGTCCAGATCTGGCCTTCTACATAAATGTGAAGATGACTGACAACCAGTCTCTAGAAGAGAGTATCCCGTTTGAGGCAGTAGTCATCAACTTTCAGGCTTCCAGACAGTGATGCTGATTCATTACCACTTTAATCTTCATAGTCACTGCTATCCTTTACTGGATAGAGGGCAGAAACTACAGCTGAATGCCAAGGAGTAGGAACTGGTACAAACATGATGTAACACAGTGAAGTCCTGAGCCAGGATCTGTTGAACAAGCCAAATTGTATCCCAGTGAACTATTTGAAACCATAAAACCATCAGTTCTGATAAGTTGTGCTTTGCATCGGTGCCCAACACCAAGTCCTGCCAAGACAACTTACTCTCTTTCACTTAGAGTAACCCAGGCATTTGGAAGCTTCCAGAGACAGCACAGACCCCCTCTGCCTATTTCCATCAGCTGAGAAAACACCAGTGCTCCCACAATTCACTGCATTTCTTGAGAGACTGTGATACTTTCTATAAATTTTACCCAAAAAGTGGTGATCCTGAACAAGTTCTGCACAGTCTCAAGACACAGCCCCTTCAATCACCGTTCTGCTTCACTCAGGAGACAATTCTTTTCTTCCCTGAAATGACAGGTTTGTTGAAGAAACCCACCCTCAGGTGAGAGTTGTAACAGCTGTTGCTTTAGGACTCGTGATGAAATGACCACTCAGATCGAAGATGGTAACACATCCCCATCCTTTGTTTTATGTGCCAATTACCTATCTGTTCTACTGTTCTAAAACATACATGGAGTCCTAACCACTGAGATACAAATTTCAGTGAGATCCAGGATTAAATTTGGAGAGTTCACCAGTAAAGTAATATAAAGTGCTGCAGAGCCTGCGTTGTCAAGTGTTTGCTGCTTCTGTCTCACCCCCTTTGCTCCACCAGTCCCTCCTGGATTGCCAATGGCTCTTGAATCTCATCCTGACAGCTCTGTAACCAGTCTGAGTTTGGTCAGTGCTCCCACATTTATGTACAACAACCTTGCTCCATGTCTGCCTCACTTCTTTTTCCCTTCACCAAATATTGGCAGTCCTCTCTTCTTTTCCAGGCTCCCTTCCCTGGCACCTCTTGGGGGCACTGCCTTTGTTTTAGGCCACCATCTCTGGGGCTTATGGATGAATTCTCATTTAAAAGAAAATCTTTAAACTTCCTTTGATGAATACATACAACTGATCTGTTTCTTCCCATGCCGGAGGGCAAAATACCACCTCGTGACAGTTCTGACAGTTCTTCCAAAAAGTATCTGAGAAGTAACAAAACAAAAGAAAGTAAAATAGTTTATCAGAGCCTCTCTGCACCAAAATAATGTAATTTCTCTGATTTTTGCAGTTTATTTATTTTGCAGTTAAGGTTAGAAAATAAAGTAAATAATTCTGCCTTTTTTCTCCTTTTCCCACTTTCTTTTACAATGCCGTTGAAAACAGTGTTATTTCTTGAGAATACCTGTTACTTTGCTTTAATATTTTTGGGTTTTCATATGGTCAGGTATTCCAAGGAATACCTTTCCTAAACTAAGGAATGTTGTTTCTCTGCATGAAAAAGCCTAGATAGCCCAAATATTTTAGTTGGTTTCTACACCTATCCTTAAAAGCTAATTGGTTTTTGTTCTTTCTCCAAGCCTTACTCTGGATTTTAATCATCTGTGACTGCAGGAAGGTAGTTTTATGGTAAAAGCATAGGCAGGGTTATAGTCTTGATTCTCTGTCACAATTATGTGACTTCCCATATGTCCTGTTTCTGGACTTAATTCTGACCATATAAATCCTGTCAGATGCTGCTGGTACATGGTGTCTCCATCTCCTACTCATTATTTTATGAAGACATTCAGCACACCATTGATTTGAGCTTTGTAGGTGCCAACAGCTCCCAGCTGGGTGAGAGAACAGAACCGAGCTCTCTGTGTTTGCATCTTCTTAAATAAAGAAAATTGAGAGGCATTGAAAGCATCTAAATACTTATAAATCCATCCAAATTCAGGTACTTCTTTTCTAAAGTGACTTGGGCTATGGCTGCGTAGTCACTACATCATGTGTAAATCAGTAGTACTTACACACCCCTGAGAATTTTATGCAGCAACTGTTTCTTCTCTTGCAGCAGTGCAGCAATGTTAATTAATTACTCCAAGAGCCTTAGATGAAAGGACTTGTAAATGTGGAATACACTATTAACTCTCATTAATTCATTTTCTAAACTACCTCAATGACCCCCTCCTGATGTCCTTCTTATGTTGCTGCATCTGGAGCTGTTTCCAGCTACAGCTGAGATTAGCATTAGACAAAATGCAAATTTGAATAACCTGGCTATGAAAGGGAAAGAACAGGCTTTTCACGGCATTTTTATTTGCATTATTATGTATTTTTATATGTCCTGTAAACATTAATGAACAAGCAAATGTTGATTGTCGGGCTGCCTTTTTTCTGATTAATTTCCTCATATTAAGCTATGATCCTCTACATTTCCTTTCAAACCCTGTTGCCTGAACTATTCATTAATATTCCAACTAAAAAAATTCTTCAGTTAAACTCTTCTTCATCTTTATAGCTTCTTTAAGTATCCAAAGAGTGCTGTACATGTATCAGAGAAACAACTTCCCTTGAGCAAATAGGAAATCCCCATTCGTTTCCTATGAAACAGAAAAGGTCATTTTAAAATGAATGGATGAAATAAACCCAACAAAAATAGTGCTATATGGTTCCAGTGTGATTCACTAATTGCAGCTGCTTTAAAAACATCCTCTTCTTTAGCACCTGGTTTTTTCTTCAAGGAAAAACCCCCCAAATCTTGAGAGTAAGATTATCCCTTATTTGATGTAAAAGGAAATAGTTCACTGTAATCACCTTTCTTCATCTCGCTAATGAATAAGTCAAATTCATTTCAGGAACCGATCAGAGTTTCCCATGATGTGACTGTCCGTGGAATGCTATTAATGCTTTGTGCTGCACATACGGTGTTCATCTGGAACTACCTATACACTCTTTGGAGCACTTAAAGTGATTACATAGTAGGTCTGTTTATATATAGTATGTAATCATCTCAAATGCTGGGATTGCAGTGTGAATAGGTAATAAGAAGTAAACTCTACTTTTGATTGCATAGGCCTGTGATTAATTGTTTGAACTTTGGTAAATGAAAAAGACTTAATTAATTTAAAAAAACCCCACACTACCAAAACCAGCAACTCCTGAAAATGGACTGTTATTATTTAAGGTTAATATATATTTTATGGAGTTTATGTGCAGAGTATTGTACTTTTTTGGGTTTTGTTTCATTTTATATTCAATTTAGTTTATTACTTTATTCATTGATTTCCCATAATAATGCTTGTGCTTATATACTGCCTTTCAGTTGGGGCTCATAAAGTATTTTACAAACATTAATATATTTTTCTCGCAGATTTTATTTACATTCCCCTTCTAATGGAACTATCACAGACTAACTGTATATAAACTACACTAAGGGAGCAAGAGAAGTAGAAGGCAAAACACACAGCAGAAAAAAAAAAAAAGTTACTGGAACAAAAGCCCAAAATGCCACATCATAGGTGGCTGTTCTGACTCCTGGTCTGCCCTCCCCAAAGAGAAATAGGAGTGTGGACAGTATGGCTGCCTTGGGGCTGAGCCAACTATACAGTGAACACTCAGGCATGGAGTTAACCTGTTCTTAAAAATGTCCACTTATAGAGGTTGGCTGCGGAGAGCACAGACTCTGTTCTCACACCTATGCTGTCGGAAACTTTTTCTTAATATCTAATCTAAGGCAGCTGCTTCAGATTTAGCTCATTACTTCATGTCCCATTCACTTGGACATGGAAAAAAATGTTCCCTATCTCTTCAGCAGTCTGAGAATTCTGAGTTTGAAAGCAATTATCGTGTAGCACCCCGTGTCTTCTTTCCTCTTCAGATGAAATAACACCAGTTCATTAAATCTTCACAAGTTGTCATTCTCATTACCTCACACTTGCCGGTCTCCGGTGTTATCCTCCATGAAGTGTAGTGTTGGACATCAGATTTCACCAGGGTGCCTTCACTTACCCTGCAGGGAATGTTTCTTCTTATAGAACCACAGAATGTCCAGAGTTGGAAGAGATCCACAAGGATTGTCATCCGTTGGGGTGGCCCTGCACAGAATCCCACCATGTGCCTGACAGCATTGTCCAAATGCTCCTTGAACTCTGTCAGCCTTGGTGCTGTGACCACTGCCCTGGGGAGCCTGTTCTAGTGCCCAGCCACCCTCTGGGGGAAAAACCTTTTTCTAATATCCAACCTAAACCTCTCGTGACACAACTTCCTGCCCTTCACACAGAATATTTCACACAGACACAGAATCACACAGAATATTCTGAGTTGGAAGGAACCCACAAAAATCATCAAGTCCTGTCACTGATCACCCGAGATATGAGACCAGTGTCTGATCCTGTGCATCTAGTGGGTGCTTGTGTTCTGCACAACAGCTTGACAGTGGTTTTTCCACTACTGATGCTCAGTAAGAGCCCAGATCTTCCCTTGCAGATCCGCCACCCAGCTTATTCTGAACTGGAACAGCTGTTTAAGGGTATACAAATTCAGCACCTCATATTTGTCCTTTATTTGTCTCCCATTCTATTTTTCAGATCATTTCTCTAAATCATAAAGCTATCAGAAAAAATTCTTATTTTTGCAATAAGCCTGAATCTGTCCAGAGTGGCATTGTCTGCAAATTTACTACTCGTAACCTCTGCTTATCATCCAAGTTACTGATGAAGAAGTTACTCCTGCACCCAGAGTACACTGGATCCTGCTTGAGAGTTTGGCAGTGAATCATTAATAACCTCTGTAAATCAGCTTTCCAGACAGTCCTGAATCAACCTTGGGGCAGTTTAATTAGACACACTTTTCCCAGTCTACTTTGGCAGCTGCCACATTATGCTTGCAAAGCTCATGGTACACCATGCTGGCCAGTTCTACTATAGCCACTCTATTCTTTCACAGGAAAAAGTAGGTTTAAAACTTGGATAATTTGCTGTTGACAGTTGTTTCACACTTCCTTGGGTTCATTTTGTTCTGTGCTGTGTTTGGGGTGTTTTCCTTACAAATGATTTGATTGTTTCTTCAGGTTTTGGGGTTTTTTTTCTGGGAAGGCTGTCTGGTCTTTTTAAAGATGAGGACTGCATTTGCCCTTTTCCAGGGTCTGGGACTTCATAAATCCTACATGCTTTCTCAAAGATAACCCTTGATGCTTCCATTTCATTCAACTCATTCTTAGCTCACTGGGAGAGACCAAGTCCACCCAAACTCTCAAGTGGAACCTTGAGAGTTCCTCTGATGATTTCTTCTCCTGCTCTAGCCCCAAAAGCTATTTCTTTGCCACTGCTAATGTGCAGCTGATCTTCCCACTGGGAGCTGAACTCTGATCCATAGGAAAAAAAGTGGTATGATGTATGTTAGCTTTCTCAGTGGTACCTATAAGGAAAATTGCTATCTAAAACAGTAGCCCAGCACTCTCCATCATCATTGACACTCTCTCTATTCCTTCCTGGTACGTCTTATTTTGTGCCCTAATGAAAAGGCTGACTACTGCAATAACTAGCATAACTCCTGCAGAATCCCACTTCCTCCTACTTTTATCTCACGTTGTACAATATATCGTTATTAAACTAATCTTATCAGTATAAAGGCCTACTTATAAGATATGAAAAATCTCTGGGCATCTTCCTATTCCTCCTACTTCTTATACAAGATTGTTACAGAAATACAGATTTGGCAGGAGGCTCAAGAACGGTCTGTGAAAAGCTCTTTAACCACAGGCACTCACCACTTTCATTCTGCTTGGCATTGAACAGATTTCCCCTACATGGGTACAATATATGCAGCTGTGGCACAACACTTGACATCAGAAGAGTTCAAAGGACTTTCCACACAGAACTTTTTAATAAGGTAAAAGTAAGTAAAGTGACTTTGCTGAGGTCACTGAGCAAGTTACAAGCTGAGCCAAAATCACAGTCCAGATCTCCCAAATCCCAGGCCAGTGCTCCATCATTATGCCATCCAGCCTCCCATATTATTAATGCTCAACCTAAATATATTCTTGTAGCAATTGATTTAATGCCATTAGTTTCAGACAGCTAATCCAAAGCTCCTTTAGTTATCCAGCCTCCAGAGATTTACTTAAACAAAGAACTTCACGACCAATCCAGAAAATAACATAACTTTCCCAGGAAGCCTAGCTACAGCTTTTTAGTAGGAATGTTATTTTGAAGGGAAATGATCACCTAATGATCATCTAAATCCACTGAAAATCAGACGGTAAGATTACATTTAACTGAGTACATTTGTGAGCAGGCCCACAATGCTTTTATCTATTTCCTTTCAGATGATAACATTCAATAAAGATGTATGGTAGTAATTAATGGCCTGAAGTCAAGATACTGATCATGATACATGAAAAGAGAATTAAGTAAAAAATCCTTAGGGTCTTAAAGAGATAATAGGGTGAGTGGAGTTCGAGGCTGTAGAAAAATTGCATTCATCCACCACCTCTTGGCAAAAGAACAGATAAAGGATCTGTGTGAATTACTGAAACACAGCAGATTAAACAACAACAAAAAGAAGATAAAATGTCTTCACATACAGCCATGAAAAGGACTTGGGAGTGCCTAAGTCCTCTGGTAATGCCTTGAAGGGGGCAGTTCAAAGTCCTCTGAAGATGTCAGAAAAGTTGGAGAGCTCAAAGTTACATGACTCTGTGTATGAGAACTCAGGGGAATTGGGACAGCGAGATAAATATGTGCTAAGAGAAAGATCTAGAAGAGGTACAGAAATCCTCACATCAACTAAGGCAGGCAGTTTTCTACGCTTTTGGATTTCCTAATCCACCCTGTTGAACTAGATGGAAAAAGTGAGGGTAAATACGCTTTTCAGTCTAGTATCTCAGTTCTGTATATAGATTTTCTGGTGTAGTTTCAATATGCTGTAGCTTTCAGAAAGCTCTGCTTACGTGTGCTCTCCAGGACTGTGTATCAAATATTCTCTTCTTGCCATGCGTGTTGTATCTTTTCTTCACAGGACATCTGATTTTTCTTGTCCAGCCAACCTTGTTGACAGTCTTTGGATCAGACCTAATTCTTTATAGTGCTTTTTTAATTGCCATTATATAACAATTGCAATTTCTAGGGTTTATGTCAATGAAATCGACCATATCTTTTACTATTTAGAATAACTTATTTTTATTATCTGTACTTCAACATGGATGTCAGTGTTCTGAACACCAAATAAATCCAGTAATGTAATAGCTTCTGTTTTCTACAGTTGAATACATTAAGAGAATGCCTTGAGCTCCAAATACTCTATTGTGTACACAGACAAAATATAAAATAAAAAGATAAAACACAGAATCAATTATTTAAAGAGAAAATTTAAGAACTGCAAGAATGGAACATGAAGACTCTCTCAGCCCTAAGCAGAAATAGCCCCAAACCAAAGGAAAAATTAGATTTCATCCTACCAAATTTTCTGCACATTGATGCTACAGTTTTACATGGATAGACTAAACACCTGATTTTCCTTTACATTCAGATTCAGCGTCCACCAAGCCTGATGCATTATACTGTCTGATTACAACACAGCCTTAGAAGAATAACCGAGGTTTGAAATGGTATGTCTTAGAGAGGCAATATTTAGACAAACAGCAAACTTGAGGAAAAAAATTCTCAGTATGTTTTGTACAACAAAGAGCAATGTAGTTACCTATGTATCCAAGTGAAGATTTAAATATACTTTTATGTACACAAATATTTATATAAAGCAGATACAAATATACTTTTTATAAAGTATATAGAAGTATATTTTAAATATACTTTTCATGACAAAGCAGAAAAGAAAAGCCTGTAACTCACATTTAGGCTGCAGAGCAGGTTTACATGCAAATCTCTCAAGTCATTCACAGGAGATGTTTATCTGTAGGCAGAAAGCAAACACCTCTCAATACTCATCTCATGTGATTGATATCTGAGTGTCAGAACTCCAGCTCTGAATCTTCAATAAATTGCTCATTCCACACATAATGTTCTACTGTATCTGTATCTGCCATGAACCCTGTTTGAATCCAGTACTGCTCATTTTATGTCAGGCTGTTTATCACCATCCTGGTCTCGAATCACAGGAGCCGTCAAACATCTGCCTCATGCACTCAACTGCCAGGTCTAAACTTGGAGTACTCAAAGGAAACCATTATAAATCTCACACCCAGTAATTTGCAGCATTTTATCAGCATCCACCAGTCTGCAGCACTCCGCAGTCCTCCAAGCCTTCATCCATCCCTGGGGATTTCTGCTGGCAGCCCATCAGCAGCTGCCACCTCAGCAATATGTGGCAACAAACACTGCATTGGCCCCTACCCCGGCAATATGTGGCCACGTAAACATTGCTTATGGCCCATCCAAGAAAAGATAAAAATTGTGAGAAACCTGCTTTTTCCTTTCTAAAGCTACACGGTATCTCCTAACTTTGCCTGTGTTTCTTGGTTTTCTGTAGCTGTATTTTCTGAACCAGATTCCAGTAAAAGTGTCAAATTGAATAGTTCTATCAGATCGACAGAATGATTTTTATTGACTTGTTTTGTTTGCTTTGTCATTTTTCACCTTCAGGAATGAGAAGGACAAACTAGGGAAGGTCACTTTTATTTTATTTTGGACACCAGTAGTTCAAGAATGGAGACTAAAATGTAGAACAACAGCTGCAGTTCCTTTCACACTAAAGCATACTGCCTGTGCTAAATTCTGACTACAGAGGGGTGTGTTCTCTTGTATTAGCTCTGCTAGTGCTGATTTGCTACCCTGCTCTTAGCCAAGCAAAAAACTTGTGGGGTTAACAGTTTTCAGAGAAGATCCTTTTGCCTTTCACCTGTATAAAACCCAAGCCTTCTTTTACCTCCAGGACTGACACTCATATAAAAACCCATGCAAAGACATATGTATATACTAAACTGAGCTGAAAGGAGATGGCCATGAAGCAGCAAAAGCTTTTTGTGGTATAGATGCGTTTGGCCATTTTCCCTTTGCATTGGTTGTGCCTCCTCTGTGTGCTAAACCACTTGCAAAAAGTTATTCACAAGTCTCTTCAACTGTTCTGTGCTAATGAAAAATTTATGTTACATCAGGTTGATGTTTCCCACCTAAGCTGGGCTGAGTCTGGTGCTTAAAGAGGTAAAAGCAAAAAACAGCCAGGAAGTATTTATTTTCTTCAGAGAAATTTTTCTGTGGGTTGACCTTATGAAGAGGTCCTGAGAGAATTCAGTGCATCTCCTGAACACATTTTTCTAAATATCACAGAATCAGCCGGGTTGGAAAAGACCTCTCAGATCATCGAGTCCAACTCTTGATCCAACACTACCGCAGTTACCAGACTATGGCACTAAGTGCCACGTCCAGTCTCATCTTAAAAACCTCCAGGGGCAGAGAATCCACCACTTCCCTGGGCAGCCCATTCCAATGGCTGATTACCCCCTCTGTAAAGAGCTTCTTCCTAATGTCTAACCTAAACCTCCCCTGGCACAGCTTAAGGCCGAGCCCTCTTGTCTTACTGATAATTGCCTGGGAGAAGAGACCAACCCCCACCTGGCTACAGTCTCCTCTCAGGTAGCTGTAGAGAGCAATGAGGTCTCCCCTGAGCCTTCTCTTCTCCAGGCTCAACAACCCCAGCTCCCTCAGCCTCTCCTCACAGGACTTGTGCTCCAGTCCCTTCACCAGCCTGGTTGCTCTTCTCTGCACCTGCTCCAGCACCTCAATATCCTTCCTGAACTGAGGGGCCCAGAACTGGACACAGCACTCCAGGGGTGGCCTCACCAGTGCTGAGTCCAGGGGCAGAATCACCTCCCTGTTCCTGCTGCCACACTGTTCCTGAACCAGGCCAGGATCCATTGGCCCTCTTGGCCACCTGGGCACACTCTGGCTCATGTTCAGCTTCCTGTCAATCAGCACCCCCAGATCCCTTCCTGCCTGGCTGCTCTCCAGCCACTCTGTCCCAGCCTGTAGCGCTGCAGGGGGTTGTTGTGGCCAAAGTGCAGGACCCGGCACTTGGCCTTGTTGAACCTCATCCCGTTGGAATCAGCCCAGCTCTCCAGTCTGTCCAGGTCCCTCTGCAGAGCCCTCCTGCCTTCCAGCTGATCGACACTGCCCCCAGCTTGGTGTCATCTGCAAATTTACTAATGGTGCACTCTATCCCCTCATCTAAATCATCAATAAAGATATTAAACAGCACTGGGCCCAACACTGATCCCTGGGGGACACCACTAGTGACCAGATCCCAACTGGATGCAGCCCCGTTCACCACCACTCTCTGGGCCCGGCCCTCCAGCCAGTTCTTAACTGACTTATCCTTTTTAAACAGCAAGTCACCACACACCTATAGATGTCTGCACTTTCTACAGCAAGGACTATGCTGTCCTGATAGGATCAGGGCCGGGATCCAGCCTGGTGTTCTAGAAAAAAAAAGTAAATTTTAAAAGAATTTGTATATTATTGTTACACTCTTTCTTGGAAGCTTCTAATATCCCAAAATTTGTTCACTAAATACAGCATGGTCCCACAGAGCTGAGGAAGCAGATGATGCTTATTCTAGTACAAACAAATTTTTACGTGGGACATCACTGAGATTGAAGAGAATAGAAAGAACAAGAGACAAACATCAAAACGTAGATAAAGTAGATCAGGTTCTCTCATGTATCAGTGGAGGCAACTTCCTGAGAACTTCCAAATCTGTTTCAGAGCCTTAGCACTTAAGTAGTTTTAGAATTCTTTGTTTCCACTTCCCTTCAAAATATATCCCTGATGGAACATCTCCTCAGGTAAACATTACTGTGATTTCATCAGTAAAACACGTCAGCCAAAAAAAGTCTTTGAACTAATCTTTTCCATTGGCAGCTGAACAATTTCTGTCCTCTTGGAAGGACAAATATTTCACCATGGAAGGTACTTTTAAAGCTAAGTTGAGACCTGACCTCGGTATCAGCAAACACAAGACATATTTGCGAACTAAATAGTGAAAGCAAAATTCAGTCTGCATCTCCACATGCACAATTCACATTTTGATGCTTAGAAACAAACTTAGATTTGTAAAAGCAATCATGAAAGTATGGGCAAAACACTCACTCATATGAAGAAAGTGATTTTTCTTCCAAATACTTACTCCTTACCTGACATGTCAGTCCAAGGATTAAATGCATAGACAACATATCTTATGTATCATTGCTAATATTACCTACCAGGTTAATGCAAAAGCAGCTAACACTGTGATAGATTTCAGGTCTTAATATATTCATCCCTTTTTGTTTAAACAAGAGACTGGAGCTTGCAAATTTCTGACGTGTTATTTTTGGCAAAACACAAAGGTTTATAAAGGTTTGTTATGGGCAATGAATTAAAATGCAAATCTCCTTAGTATAATGAAGGCATTATTTACACAGGGTCGAAAATTTACTCAAACTACAAAAATAAGTGAATAAACAGTTGCATCCTTAACTATTCACTGACTTCTGCTCTTGTAATTTGTTTTCCTCACTCACGCTATCACTAAAGGAGTCATTTATTGAAAGTTCATTTCATCACGAAGCACAAAACTATTAAGAAAGGGAACAATTCCTTCCACTACTTTGAAAGACAAGAGCTTTATGTGCTCTGTATTCTGCCTGAATTTAAAGCTACTTAGTTTCTCTTTCAAAGGGAGATTGTGACAAAGCTGTCTCAATATAACCCATCTTTTAAACACAAGTTTTAGTCATCCTGAGACAGAATATTCCTGGCCTGTTTCACCTGATTGTATTTAATAGAAAATGCATCAGTCAGCCATGTCAGAAAAATGAGACTCCAGCTCCCCTTTGTCTGCAATATCAAATCAGCTGGTAAGGCAAATAAAAACACATCACAGCTTGCAGCTCCAGCTTGGAGTTGTAGAATAATTATATGAAGTAATAAGAGGTGCATTTAAGTTTAGGATTGTTCCAGAAATAGCTGGTGCTGCATACTGTAAAGAAACATTAACAGAACAGTCAACTGACAGATCAGAGTGATTTTATCACTGCAACTTGGCATTATATACTTGCATATCAATGAAATATGTCACTTCATACATGTTACTATTTTCTTATATGGAAATAGTCTTTCTCAGTTAATTTAAACTGCAGTTCAGCTCTGAATGGGGTCACAGTAAAAACTGCTTACCTTTCCACAGATTTATTTCTATGTCCAGGTACAGCTGATATTTCCCACCATTAAATCCCTTCTTTTTCCCTCCTCATCCATTTTTCCTCTTAGAACAAGCACAGAATCAATAGAGCAGATTAATTGTCACCACAGCCATCAAACCTGTTTATATTGATCAGAGTAATCATATCATTAATCATATCATTATCCGTGTTGGATTCATTAATGATAAATGATGCAAAAGGAGAGAAAAACTGAGTTGGGTGCTCAGCCCTCCATTTGAATTTCCATCAAAGAAGCAAACCATTCCACGAGCAGTAAAACTCCTGAAAGTGTGTCCCTGTGGATTTATGTCCTATGGTTCAACTACCAATTGACCAAAAGTGAAAATTCTCATTGAGCTTCCTTAGTGTGGATGCTCTGGTGTTGAAGAGCTGAGAATTTGGAGAAGTTTTGAACTTATAAAAGAGTAGCAGCATGTAATTACAAATTACAACATAGATGGGGGGCCGTCAAATAGTCAACTAACTAGTTTGATAATTTCTTTATACATTTCAATAAATGTTAATTTCCTGCCAATAGTGTACCTGATTTTAATTCTCACACACAATAAAACACAGGCCAGTCAAAGCTAAAGTCGTCTACAAGACTTCCCAGTAATTAATGATAAGACTGATGTAATAATCAATTTTTTAAGCAATTCTGTCTAAGCTACAAGCATATGTAGCTTTTGTAATGAAGTATAAAAGCTCATAACTAATTCTTTTCCGCAGAAACATGGAAAATAGGTCTACTTCAAGAATAAATTTTTAAGGAGATAAAAAAAAATACAAGTAAGTGCAGGTCCTCCCAGAAAGCTGAACACATATGTATAATTTCAGCACCAAAAAAAAATTATTATATCAATCACTATTTTAATAATTTGAACAACAAAACTTCAGGGCAGATATCAAAAAGCTGGTGGTGATTGTGTTTAATTTAACTGTGGATCACTTTGGACATTTTCATGCGTAAGATCAGCACAAAAACATTCTTCAACGGTTATTCAGAGCAATATGCCTCAGTGGATTTATTCCTAAGAGGTACCTCTGAAAGGGAGACTTTCACTTCTCATGGTGTCATGGATTCTGATGCTGTGATAGGAGCTATTGTTGATTATTTCATTTCCAATACATTGTCACTGTTGGCAGAATGAAACCAGTTTTCTGCTGAAGTCATCTTAGATCCTCCTATTCCCTTCCTAAGAGTTTAAAAACAACTAGGCAACATTTTATATGTTTGAAGTAACATTTCTGTTGTTTATTAACATTAATAACAATATTAACTTACATTTTCAAGTAATATATACGTCAAGGTATGTACACATTTTGGTGTATAAAATTCACTGACCTTACAAGTGTGAATGACTGAAAATGACACAAATCCACATACAAACATACTGACAAATAGGCACAGTTTTTCTCCATAGCTAGAACACTGAAATGCAATAAATCCACTTATAATCATCCTCCAAGCACAAGAAAAGTTTCCCATAAATGTTGTCATCTGACCTTTTCAGAAAAGGTCACCAAAAGGCCATTGATCTCTCATTGGATTTCGATTACAGGGATCTTTACATTTACTGCTCTCATTTATCATAGAATGTTGATTACAGGAAACATCCAAATTCTGACATTTCAAAGGTCAGTTTGCGATTTTTAAAAATTCCCCTCCATTATTCATTTTACCGCCTGCTCTGCTCCACAAGTAATCCATTCAAAACAAAAGTTTACTTCTCGATCTAAACAATTTCTAGCAGAAGCTCAGATTTGAGTGGAATTAAAAACACTAAAATTAAAGAGAAATGATTTTGCTCAAGATAAACATCTTTAAGTTTATAGAGATGTAGGGGATGGTTGATTTTTTTTTTTTTTTTTGGAAGGGAGGGGAGGGTTGCTGTTGGTTCTACTAATTATATTCTAGATAAAAGCTGAGACACCAAACTTGAAAACAAGGGATGTGTATAGTTTTAATTTCTGAGTTACTACATTGCCAGGTATAATGTCAGTAGCACTACAACTCCCCAAATTCCCTGAGTTCTTCAAGTTCATGTCTAGGCAACATGGCATGTCTGGTCAACTCCTACTGTTTAAACATTTCAATGAAACACATTCTCTTTTTAAATGCTCATAAAATACATGTCTTCTCCCATACATTTTAGTCACTTGAACACTAATAAATGTCATGGATTACTTGCCATTACATATAATGGTGCTGGAGCAGGTCCAGAGGAGAGCAACCAGGCTGGTGAAGGGACTTGAGCACAAGCCCTATGAGGAGAGGCTGAGGGAGCTGGGGTTGTTGAGCCTGGAGAAGAGAAGGCTCAGGGGAGACCTCATCACTCTCTACAACTATCTGAAAGGAGGTTGTAGCTGGGTGGGGGTTGGTCTCTTCTCCCAGGCACCCAGCCGTAAGACAAGAGGGCATGGCCTTAAGCTGTGCCAGGGGAGGTTTAGGTTAGATATTAGAAAGAAATTCTTTACAGAGAGGGTAATCAGCCATTGGAATGGGCTGCCCAGGGAGGTGGTGGATTCTCCATCCCTGGAGGTTTTCAAGACGAGGCTGGACGTGGCACTTAATGCCATAGTCTAGCAACCACAGTGGGGTTGGATCAAGGGTTGGACTTGATGATCTCCAAGGTCCTTTCCAACCCGTCTGATTCTATGATTCTATGATTCTATGATAAAAAAAGGATTTGTCCTAAATCATGATTTGGTGTTCTGTTGCAATAATAAAGTGAAATAAATTTTCATAGTTTGGAGCACTAATGTGATGCTCAGTTTCTCATGGAAGGGGAACACTCATCTGTGATTTGCTCATTTTTTCATGAGACACAAAAGTACTTGCTTTCCTTACCAGTAGTTGTTCTGGAAGCTTGATAGGAATGCGTTTCTAATTGAGCTTGAAAATCCCACAGATGTACATCTTCATATACACAGCTACAGGGATGACCTGGAAAAGGATATTAGAACATGAACAGGTTTTTATATTCAATATCAACTACTTGATGTGTGTAAATACCATTTGCAAGACAACCTCAAAATACATAACTTGGGTATGTTCATGACTTTTTGTATGGGAAACAGTTTCTACATCAGCATTTCGTCCTGGCTGCCATTCTGAAAGCTATTATTTGATGGCAAAGTGCACAGCTAAGGTCCAGAATCACTAAAATATTAAATGTGATGTTAATGCCATAGAAGATGGCAAGAACCCTCAAGTGCCATGACCAAAAAGTGTATAAACAGCTCCTGCTGAGCATGTGGACTCATAGATGCAGGATCAGGATTGTGATGTGCCCATATAGCTCATCTACTACAAGGCACAGAATAAATCTCCCAGCATCAGTAAATTCCTCCATGGTAAATATCAAAGTTAAATGAAAGAAAAAAAAAAAAACACATGGGCTTTTTTATTCCCACAGTCAAAATTTTTTTGACTTCTGTTTTCTGAAGAGCTGCAGCATGTCAGATGGCTGCTCTTGTTAAAACCAACAGTTGTATCCCTCAGGCCCTTTAGATTTGAGAAATGGAAGAAAACACTTCTAGATTACTTCCTTCTCCACCATTTCTATGCCCTGCTCTGATTATGGGTTTTCATTTTCCTGCTTCTAATGAAAAAAGGGAGAATTCTAAGCCACAGCTGGTAGGATATCATACTCCATTTCATTAGTCTTCTTAATAGAGATCAATAATATTCTCTCCTGTTTTGATGCAATATCACACTTCCTTATGCATCACGAGAAGGACTTTTGCTGGACTAAATTCCAAACAGTGCCATATGATCACCCAGGAAGAGCTATTAGGATTTCTTCTATTTCCCTATGCTTATTTCTCTGCTGTGTATAAAAAGAAAAAAAAAAATAAAGAAAAAATTTTGAAAGAAGTTACATTTTCCACTTGTAGCTAACATTTTATCCGCACAGATTATCTAGGGTGTACTTTACAGGTAATATTTTCTCAATCCTCATTCTGAAGTATTTGGGATTTTGTAGTGTTTGCAATGTTGCTTAGATTGTTTATATTGTTAAGATTAACAGCAAAGTCAGGCAAACACTAATGAGCTATACCTTCATTATGGTGCACATCTGAGCTATGAATTTATTCATTAAGCATTACAGCTCTTCTTTATGCACTAGATTGAGTAGCCTGGATTTACTAGCACCACCTTGATACTTTGTGAAAAGTTAACTGTAGAATTGAATGCCTGAATTATTTGCCCTGTTAAATGTAATTGAGCAACAGGAACATTTCCTACATCTCATATTCTAAGGAGGATTGCAAGTGCAAACTACCTGAAAGGGCTGTTTAGTACTCACCACAGCAGCAGAACATATTTCTTTTTATGTTCCTGAACTCAGTCCACTTCATAAAGTGCATTAATTTGTGCTGTAGTTATATCAACCATCTTGCATTGCATTCTACATGAAAACTGTTGTTGTTGGCTGAATAATATTTCGTTTTATGTACTGAGTTGACTTTGAGGTGTTTTCGTTCGCATGTTTGATAGGTCCTGGCTTTGATCTCAAATATCTACATCAGGGTGAGTTCTTTGGCACACCTCATCTCAGAAGATGTATTACAGACTAAAGCAGAACAGACACCCAAGTGTCAGCTCGGAAGGAGAGAAAGGAAAGCATGCAGTGCAGTGAAAAGAATGAAGTGCTGCAAAATTGCCATGCTGTCTGAGCTCTCTGATCTCCTTGTTTTGTTTCATAGAGTTCCATTTCACCATTATTACAGTTCATTGAGTTAGGACCATTTTAAAGCCATGATGTACTTTCAAGATACACAGCTGTAAGATAAAACCAACTACAGATGGGGCAAAAATCCCAGTTCACCAAGTAGATACAGCGCAGGTCTCAGCTGAAGTACAAGTCATTACCAGTTGTATAAAGCTCAAGTCTGAGTTCAATTGAACAGTGCAATGTCTGAAACCAGACCTAATTTCTGAAAGCCTAAATTACCTCCATTTCTCTCTACTACAGAATTGGGCAGTGAAACTTGCTACACTGAACACTAGTACAGAAAGACAAATATTCTTATTCAATGGGGTGTCCCCCATTTATCTAATCAGAATAGAATTTATTGTGATTTATGAAGACCATATTTTATGTAAGTACCTAAGGTCCATTGAGATAATATCCTCAAGAAGGAGGAATGGGCTAGACCCTCAGGAACATAATTTATTTTTAGTATTTTCAAAACCCTTACTGGTCTATTAAAATCCCTGTGTTTAAGCATATATATAAATGTAGATACTTCAGTAAGGTTCATTACAACCCACGATGGGCCACGGCTCTCAGGAAATCTTCAGTCCCTGATACAAGCAGAGAATTTGGACTAATATTATCACAAAAAGGAATTCACCATGAACTATTCAGTACTGCCAAAACTGCTGGTAGTTTATAAACAAATCCCATATATTGTAATATTTTTGTTTTGAAAACAGGTCTAACTTCTTGCCACCACTCCAAGTGCATTCCTTTCACAACACCATTTCTCTAAAGTAGCACAACAAAATATGCCCTATTAGAGGAGGAAAATGGTTCTCATTTATAAAATCCCTATTTGCCATAAATGAAGTTCTCATAAGAACTTTCTGATCAGGAATCATAGGCTTAAAATCCATTCTTCACAGCCAGAAGGCTGCACACAATCCTCTAATTGCATTTAAGTACTGCCTCAGGACATGACAGAAGTTGTATTCAGCAGAACTCCTGTGTGTTGCTTTGCTTCAGTTCAGAAATTATTCTTTTGTTAATTTGAGAATATGAACTTCTTGAACTGGTTTGACATTTCTTGTGTAAACAAGCATTTCTGGGGCTGGTACATGCAACCAGCACCCTCCTCCACTTTCTGTGTTCAACAGAGAACCTACATTTAACACAACCTGCCAACTATCAGTTCAACCAAGATCTTTGCACTGTTTGTAGCAGTGAACGCTCAGTGTCAGTATGAGATAAAACACTTAAGAGATTGTTGTGGAGGAGAGTCTTTCTCAACGTTGAAAGTAGACAGATTAAAGGGCAGAGCATGCCTCAAACTCAACCACTGTGTGACTGTGCTTTATCCATCCCACTCTCCTTATGCATTTTCTCTTACAGCTTTTCATCTTGTGCAGCAGAGAGAAAAAGCTTTGGGAAAAAAAAAGAATCAAGCTGAGGCCAAAGGTCACTGAGCTTTGAAAGATGAGAAGATTTTGGTTCCAGTAGGGTAATTCCAAAATTACCTTTAATGGATCTATTACTTCAGACTTTAGGTACCTAAGACACTGGGGACACCGATGGACTTCTTTGAACTTCAGGGTGGTGTTTGAGTCTGTGCTGGAAACTTCTTTGATAACAGAACCTATCTTCCCTCCTAGATCTTATTAAATGAGAAACATTGTCAGTATTACTTCTTAGCAATCCATAGGAAAGTATTGCTTCAATAAAATTTAAAGTCCTTAGGCACCAGGTGCCCAAGTGTTAATTCAGCTGACTTTGCCTCACTAGGTGACTTGATATCAGCATCTAACCAGGAAAATCACAATTGCTCTGCCACTGAGACAGGGTTTACTTCTGAAAGGCCAGCAAGAGTTTCATACCCAGCATACCCAATTTCAGAAAGCAGAGACTACAAAGAAAAAGATCAGACTGTGTATCAAGACAAGGTTGCCAACAAGATTCATAAGCTTTATGTCTTTGTTAAGTGAGAGGACAAGAGTAAGGAACTCCTGCACAGAAAATTACATGATCATGCAACACCCTCATAAGATTCCAGACTTGCAGGTTTGCAGCAGGACCTGTGCTTCATGTCTGCCCCTTGATACCACTGTCAATTTTAAAAGAGAGCTGTGAAAGATTGCTTAACAGCAGGTTAATCTCATGTGTTCTTATGCAGCCTATTATTGTAAAAGAATAGCAGCAGGCCTGAAGTCAGAAGGGCACATTAAATTGGCTGCTTTTTAGATATTCTGTGTATTTTTTTTTCTGGCTGGTGAGTGTAGCAATCGACCTCCAATATGTACAGTGGAAGAAGTTCTCTCAAAGGTGGACTTCTGAAGCTAATAAAGAAATCAGCAAACCTGTTCCACAAACTGATTATAATACTGTTCTGGAAGAAACACCCTTTCCCTGAAAAACTCAGTTTCCCAGAAATCCCCTGTACCTTTCCCATTGGCTGTGGAACCTGGCCCCTATGGGCGGTGGCTAAGGTGTTCTCAGCTCCCTGATTGGATGTATGCTAATGTACCTAACCTTTAACTACCCCAACGTGGGAACAATAAGGTTTCTTTCCTGCCCATCTGTTGCTGTGGTCTCTTGTGCTCTGTCTCGGGGCTCTAGGGACCACGTGGCAAGGGAACCAGGGGGAGCACTCTCTCCTCCAGCTAAAGGACTACAATCCATTACTGGGGGATCCCAGCAGCCGCAGGTGAGTATGTTATTTCTGGTGGTTCAGCCTTGTTGTACTCCTCACTGTATGCTGAATTCTATATTCAGATACCCCATGAACAAGGAGTACTGAGCATTTCCATCATAAGGCCATCTCTGATACAAGGTGTCTACATACTTTGGCTCTTAATTCTATTAAAGTTGATAATAAACAACCCTCTTTAACAGCCCCTCGCGGTGGGAAGAAAATTACTGAGCTCGGCAGAGCAGTTTTTGGGAGACGGTGTGTGTTCTTCAGCCAGCAGTGCTGAGCACAGCATCTCCTGCCTGTGCAGCTCTTGACCATTTCAAGGGTACTCACGGGCTGCAGCACCACTGTGTTCCATTTTCACTCAAGTAATTGGCACAAGAATAGATTGATGTTGCAGCACTTCCTGTTCTTACAGCCTTTGTCTGAAAAATCAAGGCTCAAGAGTACAGTATCACATTTGTCAGGAAATTGGTAGGAAGGCAGTGTACTTCCAGTTTTCCCATATTTTGTAGTTTGATTCTCATCAGTTTTGAGGTTTGGGGGTTCTTTTTTTAAGGCTACAAAGAGAAGAGGAATGTTAATCAGAAGCAAATAAAGATTTCACATCATGAAATACCTTGCATGTGAATGTATTACATTGGTCACACAGAGATTGCTCCAGTAGACAGTGGGGATAAATGAACCACACTACTTCTCTCATGTCTAACAATTTTCTCCCTAATCAACTTCCTTAGGGATAGTCTCTTCACCAAAATTAAACCTATTCTGTTAGGACATTCAAGAGTCCTTACTCAGTCCTTACATGCTGCCAAGCCAAGATAGGAAAGTCGTCCATTAGCTTTATGAATCAGTAGTACAATAAAGACCAAGGTACAATTAACTAACATTCAAAATTAATAGCTAGTATATTTTTAAGCAATTTATGCTATACTCATCCAAGAAAAAATAATTACAATTTACTCAAATTTATGCCCTGAATGAACCAAGCTGCTGAAGAGCAGGGGAGAACGAGTTGCTCACGGACCAAGACCACACAGGCAAACTTGAGAAAGAAATAAGGCATTCATTCATAGAGAGGGGGATTCAGGATGGAAGGATAGACAAGGGCTTAGGACACTGACATTGTAACAAGTAGAGATCAATATGGCACTGATGGGACCAAATTCCAGCAGGGCATACAGTATTATTAGGCAAAATTAAATCCTCTGTAGGATGGTCAGAGTAGGCTTGTTCATGCACAGGAATTTTAATTGAATTGCAGGAATTGTTGCTGACTAGCATGAAACATTTGCTCCTGTGGATTGCCAGGGTGAAAGAGCAAGAAGCTGGCAACAGTTCTGTTTCCCCACTTGATCAGAAAAACCCATCAGGTCCCATTTTACAGGAGCAAATGTAAAATCCCTACACCACCTTACCTGGAATCCACAAAACTGACTGCACCTCCCTTCCCCTTTTCTTAGTCATTCCCATTGCTTGCTTGTCTGTTACTGTACATGTTTTTGTTTTCCTTCTTCACTGGCTCTCAGAATAGGCAAGAGTGTATGGCAGCCTTCAAATATATTTGCTTTCAAAGTAACCTTGGAGGGAAAAAAAACCCACCACATTTTATAGACAAAGACACTTTTAAAACTTTTTACAGTAGCTTGCATTGAGCTTACCAAATCCACTCTTTCGTGTGATTGACTCATTATTCCTCATCAGTTCCATTAGTGAGAATGATTTCCAATATTTTTCAGAAAAAAAAAATGTCAGTAGGGCACAGTCAAACACAATGGCTGTGAGGAGCTCAACAGAGTGAATTACTCTTGCACAATTCTCTTTGCCCCGCAAAGAGACATCTTGCAGCATCAATTAGGTTTGGCAAACATTTCATTTAAAGTCAAGAGCTGGAAGAATAATGAATTTCTTTGAAGTATGATGACAGGACAGGTAACAGAGCAACTGGAAAGAGAAAAATGGTCTGGAAAACCCATTTACATAAGAATTGTATCAGGTGACCTTTTATTAGATCTGATCTTGTGAGAGCTATCACTACACGAATTCATCCTTCTGCAAGCAATTCCTCATTTGAATAAGGACTATTTGCAGCAAATTATTGCACTGGGCTCAGTGACCCCCTAGAAAGGGTCAGTGAGAACAGAAATGATAAATACAATGGACAAGTGCAGAGTACTCATGCCCAGTGAATTTCACACCCTATCTATATTTACTGTTAATTTGCTGCAAAAGAAAATATCTGAATGCTGGGGGATTTGCACGAGTCTGCCTGTGAATCTTTAGTAGTTTTTGTTTTTTTATTTTGTACAAAGATACCAATTATATCAGTCAATTGTAGAGGTATATAATATATAATGACATTTTTTGGTTCTTACAGGTGTCAGAGGACTTTCGAACAAGGATTTGTACTAGGGGCACTGATGTACAGCTTTCCAAGAAAAATTATTTTGGGAGATGATAGAGATAGTAACAAACATATATGCACAAGGTTGGCATTGGAACTCTTCAGCAAATGGAAGGAATAGCACAGAGATATGCAAAGGAACAAAGGTGGGTAAACTGGGAAGAAAATTAAGGGAAAATCATGAGCTGAAGAGAGAAGGCATGGTAGCAACAAAGAATAATTGGATTCAATGATACAAAATTGATGTCTTGAAGTTACTGGGGAACAAAAGCACCCGGTAACAGTGTGACAGAGATACTTACTTCCAAGATGGCAAAAATATACCTTTTTGCAGTCATTTCCCTGTGGGTTTTTAGCATGTTATGTTGCAACATGTGTAGATATTTCTTCTGGGATTTCACTGCAGCTTTCAGTAGCCTTATAATGAAATTATTTGCTCTTCACAATAGCATCATTCAGGGACTGTGCCAACAACTTCAGCTGAAAACAGGTCTCCAGCCACTGCCAAATCCAAAATGCCGTAGTCAATAAAGGATGAAACCAACCAGCACTGATTTATTTCTCTAAGAAACATCAAACAGCTTCCAAATAAATGTGCCAACTTTTGAGAAAAATAATTTTTTTTCCTTATTCAAAACAATTTCACATTGTAAACTTAACTTTTCCTGATCAGCTTATGCTACTTTGACAATGAATCATAGTCATTAATGAGTATTACTAAAAAAAAAATAATTTAAACTTTTGAGCATGTGTTTATAATACAGCACATACAGATAGATAAATAAAAATAATATTTGCCCTTGTTTTTAATTTTCAGATGACAAAGAATTTGGTAATAGAAAACATTATTAGTACTGTGGACCCTCTTGCTTTGCCGCTTGAGAGATTTTTTCATCCTGTGTTTCTTTCTGGGAAACTGTGTGTTAAATATTTTTTTATTTGGCTTTTCTGAGGGGAAGGAGAGAGTGAAGAAAGTTTTGCTCCAGTAGAAATAAAGGCACTTTCGAAATGTTCTTAAGTAAGATGAATCTTAGTTTCATGGAGGTGCAGTATTGATTTCCTGTATTTACAATTCAGTCTCCTTTCTAAAGATCATGATGGTATTTGCCAATAATCTCCAGTTCAACTGTATGACTGTCTAAATTACATCATATCACTAATGATCTTCCACTCCATCCCAGGATTTTCTACATAAAATAAAGCAATTTGGTTTGACTTTACTAAAGGCACCTGCAGATCCAAATATTATTATTATCATAATCATTATCATTATTATCATTAACATTATTATTAATTTATTTAAATGTTTAAGAATAGGTTCATTTCTATATATTATATATTCACACTTAGCTATTTGTCTTTTTCAGCATTCAAATGAAAGCCCAAGTGGCAGATCAGTTATCCTGCAAACTCATCCGGACCAGTTTTCTGATTCCAACAGCACCCAGCTATTGGCCACAACCAACAGTGGCACACTATTCATTAACGGACTAATAACTCAGGCACCACTCTTGAAAGCACCTCCTGCAGACAGCTTTATATAACATCACTGCACCGACAGAAAAAGAACAAAATTACTATGATGTTTGAAAGAAGATGCTATTGAAACATGTATCTGACCAGCCCATATCCCACCAGGAACCTGTGACATATCCAAGTGTCCAAATCCTGATCCAAACCCAGATCCTGTGACAGTCCAAATGTCTGTGTGTCTGTCTCAGTGTATCTGTGCTTAATTAGACGCTGCTGTTGTTGGTCTATGTTTGGCCCAGCCACCTGTGGTCTGTACTTTTCCTGCCAAGATATGGGAAAACAAGGCCTGATAAAGGGAAACTTCGTCCTTGAAGGCAGCACTTTGTATAAGCTAAAATTAATTGGTCTTTCACTATTGGCTGATGGCCTTCCAAGGGCATTTGAAGGAGAAAGTGAGGAGGAAGGTGATGAAGTAAACCCCCAGACCCATTATGGGAAGACCCTCCAAGGTGCTTCACGCATGCGCAGGGGGAATTCCAATATCCACACGCGTGCACAGAAGGGACACCACTGACATAACGGGGGGAGGGACCGAGGACCTCTGGCTGGGCGGTGCTGGCCACGCCTGCCCAGGTAGATGTCACTGGCAAATTGCATAAAAAACAGCTGGCTTGTGTTCGGGGGGCTCAGGCTTCACATGAAGGACCACGTTGCCTTTTGCGGGGACACCTGCGATGTGTGATCCGGACCCTCCAAGGATGCAGCTGCTACAGAGAATCCTTAGTATTCGGAGTTGGTAAGATAACCTCGTAAGTTACACCTGATTGTTTGTGGGGTTTACTGAGGCCTTATTTTCCCTTCTCTCTTCTGTCTACTGTTTTCTTGTTTTGTTGGCCACCTCTTTGTAATAAATATTGGTTTTTTGAGCTTTCAGCGGTGTTTTGGTTTCAGTCCCGGCATCCC
>VXAY01003179.1:73840-92786 GCA_013399855.1 Oxyruncus cristatus
GGAGAGGGGAAAAGAAAACAAAGAAAAGAATCTCCTAGCCCCTCCCCAGGCTATCAGCCTGCAATGTCAATCTGCTGGCCAGTTCTTTTGTGCGAGTCAAATACCCAAGGCAAAACCAGCCTGCCCATTCAAACATCCCTCCCACACAGTGGGGCAGAGGGAGGGGAAAATTCCATGTTTAGTTTTTTAGAACAAGTGAACCCATGACAGTGTCCTAGACCCAGATAAAGTCGATGGTCCATCAAATTTACAGTTAGGATACCCAGGGACAGCAACTCGGTTTTGAGGGTAAATAGGTAAGAGACAAAGTAATTAAATACTAAGAGTTGTCAGAAACGTTTCATTTCCTAAAGCTGAGGTTTTAGGGACTTGAGAAGTGAACTTGAAAACTTAGGAAAGTTTGGATTAGTATTCAGATCTGCTTTACAAAAAAAGCAAAAAAACAAAAAACCAAAAAAAAACCAGAGTTAAACTGGCAATCTGAATATATATATATATATATACACACACACGTACATATATATTTACACACACGTATCTTACAGCGTCTTGAACCAAAAGGCAGAGCATTGAATCCTACAATCATATGGACCAGCACTGTTATTCCAGCCAGTGGAATAAGTCCCAGGCATAAGCTCACTCTTTGGCTACAGTTTCCATTAATAAAAGTTCTCCCAGTGCAGATGCCAGAGCGAACTGAGTGTTCAGAGCTGTTAATAAATACAGTGAATTAGAAAATGTCTCCATATGAACAATGCATCTGAGCAAGCCAGATTAGAGGATTAAGTTTCCCACTGCAGCAGTTCATATTATGGTGACACAGAAATGTCAAGGATAACAGAAGTTACTGCTGAGGCATTTAAAAAAACTGAAATTAAAGACCGTGACTTTAAAGCAAAAAAAAAAAAAAAAAAAATCAAATTAAACAAGACACCGCAAAAGTAAATAAATCCTGAATAAAAATTACTCAATTGCTTGGAAAAAACTTATTAGGGTCTCAGACAATGCTGTGTGATGCACCAAAACCAGGGGATCCATTTTCTAACCTGCAGAAAAGGGCATTTAGGATAAATATGATCAATTCACCTCTTAGTAATTCAAAGCTTTCTGGAAGTATACTTGCATCTAGCAAAAGCTGCAGACTGTCTCTTTGTGAGAAAACTAGTGATTCATCTTTCTTTCAAAAGCCTGAAGTTGGGGTGGGGGGTGTTCCTCAGAGACAAGATGCTCCTGTAAAACAAACTACATTGTCTAAACACAGAATCATCTTGCTTTAAAGCCTTATCTCATTTCCTAAAACTATGTTCCTGTTTGTTTTCATTGCCGTTACTATAAAACTAATACTTGTTCCATCTTGCAATTCTTTTTAGTAATAACTGCACAACAAATTGCACAACAAACAACCACATCAGCAGTAAAGAAGCCTCCTGTTTTTCCAGTGTCCCCTGTATCATGGAAACAAAATCTTGCATGGATTATTCTCCTTGTTGGTAATCACAAGGGTGGGGCTGGGGGAGCAGGGAGAAACACTGGTGACCTTCAGGACACTACAAATACTCCACATCAAACCCAGAGAAAAGGTAAATTTGCAGCTGGTGTGGAAAATTGGATGAAAACTTGCGGTTAATGGAGTTGGTCCCTCCTAAATTGGCCCCGTCGCACTTACGAATCTTATTCTACTAGCTAAAAGAATGAACTTTCATCTGCAGTAGATTAAGAGCTGCCTCTTACCTTCTTTAGGGTCAAGTGTTTCCCTTCTGTTTGTGCGAGCAAGTTGCAAAGAGCCTTTCATTTTAAATGTGTCTCTGCACCACCAACACGGGCTGGGCACTTGCCTTGCCAGCTAAAGGTTCTGGCACCCTCTCTCAGGAGCCTCCCTCCAAAACTCAGAGCACAGCTCCAAAGTTGAGGTTTTGCCATCAATATTTCACATTCTTTTGGGAATTACATCCCTCAAGAAAATAAAATATAAATATAGCCTCTATCACCTTCTGCAGTGAAGTCAAATGATACAAATATTTTCTCGCCATCTTTTTTGCACAAAAATAAACAGACTGGAGCTCACAGCTGGTTCCGGTTCTCCTTTGACACAGGCAGTGACTGAGAGCCACCAATTGTAATTCTTCCAGACCCCCACACTATGCCTTCTTCTGGGTTGGGGAGTCAGCACCTGCTATTGAAGGTAAAGAATTACACAAGAGGTTGTTTTTGGCAAAGCCTGAAAAGGAACACAATACAAAAATTAGCATTTGTCCCTTGAACTGACGTCTCTGACCTCCCTTGGGCTCCCTGGTCTTTTGGCTTATTTGCCTTTCACTAAAGAGTATGTGTAGCATCAGATAAGAAAGGGGAAAAGGGAAGTGACAAAAGTTGAAACTTTGGCAAGAAAATCCAATAAACAGGCATTTAGAATGCAGACATTTCTGAGCCACCTTTATTGAGCACCATTAAATTCACCTTTATGCTGCAATTCCACCATGCCAAACCAGCTGAGACGTGCCAGCAAACCAAACCACAACAGTTGCTGTCAACATATCCAAGCCTCTGAAACCTGGCCTAGTGACTGTTATTTATATTTTACATCTCTACAGACATAAACCAAACCCACTCCATGCAATATATGCAATTGTGCTATCAAATACTGATGCTTTCAGATTTCAAAGCACTTATTTTCTTGTGCTGTTTTCCACATAATCTAGCCTCAAATAAAGGCATCAGTAATTTTGACTTGATTACACCATAATTATTTAAATATCTTTAATTTTATACACTGGACTAATTCCCATATCCGATGTTATCAGTAAAAGAGATTGTTATAGATAATAGATCTCATGTATTCCCCCTAATTGAAAAATGCAGTTCTTGAACCATAACCATTGTGACAAAAACAACAATCCCATTTAAAGGCTCCTTTGGCAATACAGCTGGAATTAATGCAAACAAACTATGGTAAGTCACCACAATTAATAGCAGAGCTGAAGGACAAACTGCTGACAGTGAACTCGGTCGTTTTTGACTGGTTTCTGATTCTTCACAATGATCCAATAGACAACACTGGGACTTTGTCAGGGAGCCCCCAACTCTTAGTATTTGTAAAACTCTATAAAATCCAGGTTGCATGCCAAGTAAATTCAGTGTAGTTGTCTTGTAGGGAAGACTCTCCAGGACCACGACCTCTAGCTGGACCTTCCAGGATCTCGTGACACCCACCACAGCCCTGAGTGCTGGTGCAGCATCAGAATCACAGAATGGGTCAGGTTGGAGGGGACCACAGTGGGTCATCTGGTCCAACCTCCCTGCTCAAGCAGGGTCATCCCAGAGTACATGGCACAGGATTGCATCCAGATGGTTCCACAGTATTTCCAGTGAGGAAGACCACACCCTCTCTGGGCAGCCTGTTCCTGGGCTCAGTCACCCTCACAGTAAAGAAGTTCTTCCTCACATTCAGGTGGACCTTCCTGTGCATCAGTTCCTGCCCATTACCTCTTGTCCTGTTGCTCAGCACCACCAAGCAGAGCCTATTCCACCCCCTAGCACCCCCCCAAAGATACTGATAGACACTGATGAGGTCCCCTCTCAGTTGTCTCTTCTCAAGGCTGAAGAGGGCCAGCTCCCTCAGCCTCTGCTTGTTAGAGAGATGCTCCAGTCCCTTTATCATCTCCATAGCCCTCCACTGGACCCACTCCAGGAGCTCCATGTCTCTCCTGTCCTGGGGAGCCCAGAATTGGACACAGCACTGCAGATGCACCTCACTGGGGCTGAGTAGATGGGCAGGATAATCTCCCTCGACATGCTGGCAATGCTCTTCTTAATGCAATGCAATCATCTTCTCTGTTAAAAGATGTGCTTTCCCCAAATGACCTTTCCCATTGGCACAGTCTTGCTGGCTATGGAAAGTGAGGAAGAGTAGAACAATTCACCAGAAAAAGTGCAATAGGACAAAGACAGGAGTTCCTTATTCCCAAGTCTCCCTCTAAATTGCAAAGAGAACCAAGAGGAAAAACATCAGACAAAAAGAGTCCATGAAAAATATAAGAGAATTGTGAGAAAGGTTTAAAAATGGAGACTGAGACAACAGAAGAAGTTGCAGAAAAGGAGAGAAGAAAATAAAGGAAGGAGAATGTTAACTGTGAGAAAAGGAATCACTGTTGAGGAGAGGAAAACCAAACAATAGTCAGACATAAGAGAGTACAGACGCATGTATTTCATATTTGCCAAACACCAACACAGCTCTGAGGAAGAGGTTCAGGTGCCACGTACCAGAATAAAAGAGAGGAGGGAAATATCAGATGCAATGATGAACAGTATGAATATAGAGTGGCATTAAGATTGAAAGCTCTTCAGGGAAGGATTACCTTTTTATTGTGTGCTTTTGCAGAAGTCAGGAGGATTTTTAGCATAACTCTTTTCTCCAAGTGTTACTTCAGTACAAATAATTAATAACAATAACAGTCAAAATAATTCATAAGACTAATGACTCTACAAATGATCTTGTGCAGTTCTCAAGGGTAAGTGCTCCTTTCCCTCAATTCACTACCCAAAAATCACCAGTGAATGTAGCTGTCCCTTGACAGCTCATCTTATCTTTCTCCTTTCCTTATTTCAGCTTGAATTATGGAGCAATTAATATACTTTCTACCTTATAAGCGGAGCCACAATTAGCTCCCTGCTGAAGTTGACTGCATGTTGTGTTGAATTTGTAATGAACACCTTCTGCTGGCACTCAGCACTGCTTTTTCAAAGCCAAGCATTTTGGATAGGTAAATAACAAATGCTGGATTTGTCAGATCTCTGGAACATTGGCATTTTACCATGGATATCACAGTGTCTGATTACCACACTACAGTGTTAATATCTCTTTTTAAACGTATACTCTGAAGAAAATGAGTTCCACTACAATTGCATTTGATCATTAACTTATACTTACAAGTATGGACCAGTTTCAGCACAGCCTACTCACTCTTCCTTCATCCTGATGTTCTTCTCTTCCAACATACGAATTGGGCTGATTTTTAGCAAGAAAAAAACCACAGAGAATGAAAGCCCAGAGAGTGCTATCTGGCCTGGCTGCAGACACAGGCCACGCTCTGGGCTCTCTGGATGTGAATCCACTCTGGTTTTGAAGTGCATTTCAGAACATGTCAACAGTCCTACCTTCATCAGACCTACAGTGTCTGCAGTGCTGCACCAAGGTCCACCTGGGAGCACTGCTTTTCTGGCAGTGAGCTGTCAGTGGAACAAGGGAATGATCCCATACATCTGCTATCCACAGCATTTGTCCATGTTTTAGCTATCCAACAACACTGCTTGTTGTAAGAAAAGGGAGACTTGGATATCTTTAGTGTTGGAAGCCTTTCATTATCCTTCTACAAGATCCTTCTAGTTTCTTGCTCTCGTGATTTCTAAATGAAAGATTCTTCAGGTGCAATTTCTCATATGAAAAAAAATAAAACCACCAAACACCAGAGCATATCATCACCTCCCCTTACAGCCCTTTTGATGTGAAGTGGACTAGCAAGTATTTCTCTGTTGAGCATGTGAATGACTGTCTTCCTGAAAGCCAGTTGTCAGATAGCACTGTTGTATTTCATCAGTGCAATTTTCATTTCTGTAGATGAAACAACTGTCACTGAAATAGAATCAGTGCGGATTAAATGGCAGGCAGGCTGATCTTCTCCAGGATCCTTCTCCATCCTCCTCTGTTGCCACCTATTGTCTAAGATGGAAGATTCAAGGAGAAAAATGGCAGTGGACATGA
Source organism: Oxyruncus cristatus (assembly GCA_013399855.1). NCBI lineage: Eukaryota > Metazoa > Chordata > Aves > Passeriformes > Cotingidae > Oxyruncus > Oxyruncus cristatus. The sequence continues at coordinate 79,599 of VXAY01003179.1, forward strand.
GCATTTCCAGAAATAAGTTATTTTTGTTGCCTGTGCATTTTGTAACATTGCAACCTCTCAATTCTTGAAAAACTGGTGAACATATTTTAAGAGAATCAGGGAAGAAAAATGAATTCATGTCACCTTTGTACTGGTCTGCTACTATTCCACTTTTTTGCTAACTGTGACACCAGTACATGGATCTTGTAGAGATTAGGGGGGGCGGGGTCGGCAGAGGTAGAAGAGGGTCTGATATTCCATCAGCTCTGTTTATCAGCAGAAGCAGAAGCATAGAGCTTCCTTCATAGAAGAGACACGGAAGTGACTTGAAGAGATTTAAAGCAATGTCACTGTACTGAAGGTCTGTTGCCACCTCCACTATTCTGAGGCCACTGCTACTACAAGTGGGTTTTGGAACTTAATGCACATGCTTTTAAGTCACAGATTCATTATTTTTAAGTAAACCCTCACCACTATCTCTAAGGAATGCATTTTTGTGCTAGCAGCAGCTTCACTGCATTAATATTAACTCATACTAGTGTGCAAACTGATCCTGTCTCAGCATATTTGAATGAGCAAGGCTCCCCTCTAATTGCAGTTTTGTTATAAATCTAATAAATAATAATGCAACATGAAATCACATTTGGTCTTTATACTGTCATATCATATCAAATTTGTATGGAATCATTTGTCTGCTCTCAAATGAAAGGACCCATCAAGCTGCTCTCCAGTTTTTCCCTTCTGCGCGTCAAAGTAGTCCTCCTTAATACTGTTGGGAAAGCTAAAAATGAGCTGGGGTGGGGAGGGAATGGGGAATGTGTTGCCTAGGAGGCAAAACATCCTCAGTGTTCATAGAAATAAGTGAAAACAACAAATCTGCATCAACTTGCCTTAAATAACAGCAGGAACACAATGACAGGCAGCACAACGTGCTCACAGAGACAGCTGGGCCTTGGAGGAATAGGAGGGGAAAGAGGCAAAGACCAAGATCAGCATCCTTGAGCACTGAGATGATTCGTTTTGTACATTGTAAACATCTCTAAACAGCTCCCATATGCAGGACACAGTTTTAGACAATCCTATGATAGAAAAATACATCAAGAGAAACATGATTTGTAGCAGCTCCTGGCAGTACTAACGTGAGTTGGTACCACTTTTATGAAGCAAGTAATGTACAGCTAAGCCGGATTGACACTTCAAGGAGAACAGATCAGTTTGAGGAATATTCTGAGCTGGATCTGCTGCCTCACTTTCAAAACTACCTTTTGATGCAAACCTCCAGTGCATGATTGATCTGACACTAGGTCCCAGATGTCCTTGACAGCCTCCCAAATCTCCTGTAGGCAGTGAACAGCCTGTGTCTGCTCTTCAGCCCTTCTGCAATTAACAATTCATTTTATCATGCAATATTAACAGCTGTAATAACAAAAGCAACCCAAGCAGCAGCAACGTGAATAACGACAAAGGGAAAACAAAAACTGCAACACTCAGAAGACAATTCAAAGGAGCTGTTTTCTTCAGAAAAGTGGAAGGTGGTTATTCAGGGATGAAAAGAGGGATAAGGAAGTGGAAAGGCTGGAGCCAGAAGAGCTGCCTCCTCACATCAGTTTTGAGCAGATGCAACTGGTTTGACTTCTTTGAAACCAAACACCAAAACACATTTACATTCAAGGCTGAGACAGGTGCATGTACCAATCCTGCAGCTCCACATACACATCACATTACCCATCCATGGTAAAGGGAAGTGTAGGGCACATACAGAGACCACTACCTTTAAGCAGTTCCTGGGGCTGCCTCACTAGCAGAGAGGTTGCTGAAGGGACCTGTTGGGGAAAACAAAGCAGGAAAAGAAGTGCTTGGCCAATTGGCTCACTAGGTGAGATCACCTGCGTGTCCAAAGAATGGTAAGGGAGCTGGGGAAGGGTCTGGAGCACAAGTCTGATGAGGAGCAGCAGAGGGAGTTGGGGGTGGTTATCCTGGAGAAGACGGACTCAGCAGGACCTTATCACTCTTTACAAGTGCCTGAAAGGAGGCTGTAGGGAGGAGGAGGTTGGTCTCTTTTCCCAGTTAAAAAGCAACAGGACAAGAGGAAGTGGTCTCAAGTTACACCAGGGAAGTTTAGATTGGATATTAGAAAAAATTTCTTCACTGAAAAGGTGGTCAGGCATTGAAACAGGCTGCCCAGGGAGGTGGTGGAGTGGCCATCCCTGAAAGTGTTCAAAAACGTGTGAATGTGGCACCTGGGGACATGGTTTAGTGGTGGTCTTGGCAGTGCTGGGTTAACATTGGACTCAACGATCTTAGAGGCCTCTTCCAGCATTTTGATTCTATGGTTCCATCATTATGTTCTATGACCCTTAAGCAAAAAATCACAAGAAGGAAGGGACTGAACATGCCACAGATGGTCATAAATGCTTCACTTACCCTAGTTTCCAATGCAACTACAATAACATTTTCCTTTCTGAGTCTGGCAAAGGTTTTCATCATCATCATCATCATCATCATCATCATCATCATCATCATGGCTAGGCTTCGTGAACGAAGATTAGAGAAGGACTCTACCCACGCTTGCTACAAGCGCGTTGATGGCTAAGAAGGCCAATGCGAGACAGACAAGTCCAGTTGCAAAGGGCACAGCGGAAAGTCTCCTTGGGTGGTACTGGCAAGACTCGGTTCTTTCTGCATTGTCTTTTCTCCTCAGAAATGATTCTGCAGGTGATCTCGAAAGAGGCAGCAGCATTATAGATGGTGCATCTCCAGGCCTCCCGATTGGAGGCCAGAGTAGACCAATGATGGTGGTCGATATGGCGAAGGCTGAGATGCTGTTTCAGGGAGTCCTTGTATCTCCTCTTCGGGGCTCCTCTCTTGCAGCAGCCAGTGGCGAGTTCGCCACAGAGCACAATCTTGGGGAGGTGGTAGTCCTCCATGCTGGAGATGTGCCCTGCCCAACGCAGCTGTGTTCTCAGCAGCATGGCTTCAATACTCGTGACCACAGCCTGTTCCAGAACAGACACACTGGTCACTTTGTCAGTCCAGTGGATGTTGAGGATTGAGCGGAGGCAACGCTGATGGAACCATTCTAAGAGTCTCAAATGGTGGCGGTAGATGACCCATGATTCGGACCCATACAAAAGAGTAGACAAAACAACAGCTCTGTAAACACTAATCTTCGTACTTTTCTTCAGGTGTTTATTACACCAAACTCTTTTACGGAGTCTCCCGAAAGCTCAATATGCCTTCGCTAGCCTGTTGTCTATCTCTTTGTCAATTTTAACGTCTGAGGAGATGATGTTTCCCAAATAATTAAACTGCTGCACTGACTTGAGCTCTGATTCACCAATGATGATATGGGGATGATGGAAGACTTCCTAAGGTGCAGGTTGGGAGAGAACTTCTGTCTTCTTCAAGCTGACTTCCAGCCCAGAAGGCTCAGCAGCCTCTGCAAAGCAGGATGTTAAACGCTGCAGAGCTGCTTCTGTGTGGGCAACGAGGGCGGCATCGTCGGCAAAAAGCAGCTCACGGACAAGATGATTGAGAGTCTTGGTGTGGGCCTTCAGTCGCCTTAGGTTGAATAGGCTTCCATCAGAACGACATCGGATGTAGATAAACGTTTTAATACACTATTGATTAGGCAGGATGTTTGTGGTATTTAGCTCTTCAGGCTGAAACAGCCTGTGGGAAGCAGTGACTGACCCTCCTCCAAACCAAGAAACACCAGCAACAGGTGACATCAACACCTCAGTGGAACAAAAGGCACAAATACAGGGGGTTAATTGTTACCTATAGATACACATATAGGATCACTGCAGGTACAGAAGTGCCCTTTTTCAAAATACAGATGTCCAATTCCCTCAGCCCACTATAGAGCTCTGCAGGCATTCTTGCCTTGTTTCACATCCTGAACTGCTCCTGGAAATCATCCACACAGGCCAAATTGAACTCAAGTAATCTGCATTGCAGACAAGGGAGATGAAAGGCATGTTTGAGGGGGAAAAGTTTAACTGATTGGTTAAATCAGTTGGCTTAAATACTTGCCTATAAAGATTCTATGATTTAATCCTGTTGATATTTGCATGGTGATTGGTGGGGTTTAAGCTTCAATCTGCCTGAATTAAAGTGAATAAATTGGATGATAAATCTTCAAAAATCAAGCTGCAACTTCTGTCTTACTGATTTTGTCTTTCCTTTGGGACTCAATGCTATTTTGATTACATACTTGCCCTTTTCTCAGTATTGCATATTATAAAAAATTCATTATGATGATTGCTATAATCTGTGTACCCCTAACAGTAGAGGCCTCCTCAACAAATCTCTTCGGCTTTGTTTCTGCCAGGTTCTGCAATGGCATCAGGACATGCAGGAGAGGACAGTCCCAAGCAAGACCCAGCCTGTGAAATGACTTTGCCCATCCCATCCCTGTTCCATTTCTAGTGGAGTCAAGGAGCCACATTATCACCTGTGGTGAAGGCCATGGGAATGACAGAAGGAAAAGGCCCTGATCCAAGATGTCAGTTTCCTATTGCCCTGGGAAGGAAGAAAAGGGGAGGGGGAATTTGAGAATACAGTAGATATTTCAGTTGAAAGAAATCAGATATATAAAAAAATACGGAATTTTAGAATGGGAAATCTTAGAATATTTCCCCTGAAAAAGTTAGCTCATATTTATTTAACTAAACGAGTCAGAAGAGGTGTTACTTAGCCCTGCAGCATTGCTGCTTAGCCAAAGCATTCAAAATTCAAATCATACCAATAAAAGCAAAAAGTTAAAAAATAATGCACATTGATGACTTTTGTTCACTGCTTCCAGCTTTGCTCTACAGACATAAAACATACTTAAAACTCTGGTACTCCATTATCTCTTAAATTACTTATTGTTTATAGTGGATATGCTTTCTTAACCATAACTGGTATGTTAGGAAGTTGAGCTTGAGCGACACTGACGGGCTTATAACTATAAACATATGATGCTATGTACATTTTATCAGGAAATAGTGGGCTGTGTACACCTCTCTTTCTCCTTTTCTCAACAGATATGTCAGCTGTGCTACTTCCAAACATGAAAATCAAATAGGTAAATAATCTGTTTAGTTTAGTAATACCTGAGGCTTTAATATGTGAGATTAAAAGACTTGATTTCTGAGTATTAGGAGAGTCCATAAGAAGAAGCACAACCCTGCAAGCCTCTCACTTTTTTTTACTCTTCCTGACTAAAATCAGTTGCTGCAGTCATTGATCACAGTTAGCTGCACTGTGGGTTAATCAGCAAGTGCCTTTTTCCTCACTGCAGAGTGTGGGGAGAAGAAAAGACCCTGTGCAGGAGAGGAGTCCATAAAACATCCAGCAGGCTTAAAAAGCAGGAACACCTGCTGCAATCACACTGAATGAGTTGAAAAGCAGGGCTCTGGAAACTGATTGGTCTGTGCTGACTACCCCAAACATAGTGTGACCAAATTCCCAGAAAGAACATGAAATAAAACAATTCCTCAAATAATCATTCACAAAAGAGAAATCTAGACCACCTGCAGCAACTGCATTTCACAGCCATGCAGGCACAATGCTGGCCCACGGGAGAAGTAGGGGGACTGCCAGCCAAGGAGCAAAATGGCAAGACTTGTCTCCAGGAACAACAAGGCTCACTCACACTGAAGCCCATTTATGCTTACATGCACTGAAACCAAGCGTGCCCATCACCCTATTAGGCCTTGTTAATTGTGCAGGGTGAGGGGAAGATGCTCACCTGTTTAAATACTGCTAAAGCTCCTGCTTTACTGAATGTCTATTTGCAGGTCTTCCAAGGAATGAGAAACCATGCGTTGGAGGAAGAGAGCACTTCTCTTCGCTTATGAAGGTTGCTGAGATAGGCCACACGTCACTCCCTCTGACATACACTCTAGTGTTAATATCAGCCTAGGAAACAAAATAGAAGGAAAGAAAATTATGACACGTCTTTTTTTAAAGAAGGACTAACTTAAGACTTCTGAGATTTTGTTTGCTAGGGACATCAGATTTTAATTTTACCTTTATGAAGACAAGGCTTCAGGATTTGACTCAGTAAGAATTACACCAAGTGCATTGGCTGGGTTTTAAACTATTTTCATAGTTTTGTAAGAATCCCAGCATGATGGACTCCTGCCTCTTGGCCACAACTGTGGAAGAGATTATCCTGAAAATCAATCAGAACCTCAACATCTCCAATCATCTGGCAAAGCATCACCAGCTGGTGGAGGGAGGGGATTGTCCTGCTCTGCTCCGCACCGGGGCGGCCTCACCTGGACTATTGTTTTGTGCACTTCAGTATAAGAAAGATTTTAAGGTATTAGATGTGTCCAAAGGAGGGAAACAAAGATGGTGAAGGGCCTTGAGCAGAAGTCGCATGAGGAGCAGCTGAGGGCATTTGGTCTGTTCAGCTGGAGGAGACTGAGGGGAGGCCTCATTGCAGTTACAACTTGCTCGTGAGGGGAAGAGGAGAGGCAGGCACTGATCTCTGCTCTGTGGTGATCAGTGACAGGACCTGAGGGAATGGCCTGAAGTTGTGTCAGGGAAGGCTTAGGTTGGATATTGGAAAGAGGTTCTTCCCCCAGAGGGTGGTTGGGCACTGAACAGGCTCCCCAGGGCAGTGGCCACAGCACCAAGGCTGACAGAGTTCGAGAAGCATTTGGATGATACTCTCGGGCACATGGTGTGACTCTTGGGGATGGTCCTGTGCAGGGCTAAGAGCTGGACTTGATGATCCTTGTGGGTACCTTCCAACTGAGCACATTCTGTGATTCTGTGTGAATTAAAAAGTCATTCGACTACGGCAGGCCACGTCAAAGGAAAAGACACAGACTCGCCTCGGGTTCTTGTCATGTTGCTAGATGTTGGAGAAGCAGCGTGCTCTTTATTGAAGTGCAAGCAACCCTAGGAATCCGACGAATCCAAGGGGTGGAACAGAGCAAGGGACTTATACAGGGTAGGTTAGGGAAGGTTCTAGAACTTGGGCAGAGGGTCACATAAATGGAAAAGATGGGATGGACTTGGTACAAATAAGGAGAATAGAGGAGGGAGTATTACAATAAGTGGGTGGTTACAATCCGTAAAAGGGAAATGGTGTAATGCACCAAATCTTAGCCAATAGGAATTTTTTAATAAAACTGGGATTATACTAAGGGAATAAACTTAATAAAACTGGGGTACAACATCCAACACATGCATTAACAATAATTTCCTTAATTATAATAAACGTAGAACAGTCCAAAACAGTCCATAAACAGCAGTTGGTCCTTTAGGTGTTCTGCCTTGCGTAGACTGCCTTTCTCCAAGCTTCCCAAGTCTTCTTTTGGATTTCTTTATCCCCGACATTTGACTGCATTGCTGTAGCACTCTACCTCTCAGCAAGGATTATTAGTTTAGAAAAAGCCTTGTACTAATGCAACTACAGAGTTTCCAGTTTAGACCAAGTCTGCATTTGAAGGCCAAAAATGCAAGCAGAACCACCTGAAAAAAAAAAGACCATAGAGGTACTAAAGGTGCTAAACATGTAAATTAGTCATAAGTACAAAAAAACCCCACCCTCAACTAGGAAGGACTAATTTTTCTTTTATCTTCATATATTTTATTAATCAGGACCAGTTTGGCAGGGAAGCACTTTCAGAAAGCACATCGGTCAGCAAATCTTGACACTGCCTCTCAGTGAAAGGCCAGCTGATGTTCTGCTGCAAATTAACCCCCTGTATGGCAAGCAAGAAACTCTTAACTCAAAAACAGTCACAGAATTAAAGGCTGGAAAATTATTCAAAACCCAGTGACATCACATACTCTGCACTAGCCCACAAGATGTGGCAGATGTCCTACTCTGCCACCTCATGAGGTCTGTGCCACAACAAAACTTGCCAGGTAAGATACATCATACTGAGTGACTTGTCACTCAACAGAGGAGTTGCATCAGTGGCTGCTAAACTGCAAAAATATCAATAAAAACACAAGGGTTATATTTCCTCCTCCAAGAACTAGGCTCACTGCTTCTTTCATGCTTCCACCCCACAACAGCCTAAAGAAGTTAATATTTGAACTCTGGATGTGAACTTGGATTCCAGTGCTCACATTTGTTAAAATAAATACTAAGTGGCTCATAGTTGACTTACCACCTAAACCCGGCAGCAGGCACAAGAATGTAGGTAGGTCGATATTAAACTGGATTTTCTTGCATTTCCCTGGGTTTTCCAGAAGCATTTCTTTCACATTAATGCTGCATTCAGGAGCCCAACAAAAGGGAGAGTTAGAAACACAATTTTAAGAGTTTTAAAATATTTATAGACTGCAGTTTCACAATAACAATAAAACCTTTTGCACTTCTGGGCCATCTCCATTGTTCAGGTATTCAAGTTCTATGAGGACTTTTCCATTATTAACAGGAGGTTGGCAAGTAATGTAATGGTTCTTTTATAAACCATGAACAAATTTGTGAAGCAAGCCTGTGTAATCCTGGAAGGAATTTGTGCATCCTGTTCTAGATGCAGTTTGACTCTTGTCTCCAAAGGCAACATGATTTTCTCCTTATTCATCGCTTTTGGCTCTAAAGTTAAACTTGTGTGACTTACTCAGAAATGGAGTAACAGGAAACACAGAAGCAGCAAACATCTGTTGCAAAGGATTCGCTGTAGAGCTGTACATCTTCTCTCCATTCCTCAGCATGCATTTTTCAACATTGCAGCCTCCCAGAAGCTTTGACAAATTGGTGGGCTCATTTTAAGAGAATCAGGGAAGAAAAACTAATTTATATCATCTTTGCACTGCTCTGCTAGTAAGACTTTTTGTTACTGTGGTTTCTGCTAATTGTGACCTGACAAATACATACATGTAGGGTTTATCTGTTTGTTTGTTTGTTTTAGGGTTTTTTGCCTAGGAGCTGTGAAGGGATGTAAGCAACTGTGCTCATACGCAGAAGTGGTATCTCAGCCTATTATGTACAAAGTTGCTCCCCTTTCCTTTGGTCAGCATTTTTGTCCTGCAATTACCAGCACCAAATGAAGCCTTTGATTTGTATGAGAAGGGCAGCACCAAGAACAAACAGGCAGACTGTTTATTTATCTGTGCAAAAAACCAGTCTTCTAACGAATTGTAATCAATCATTATTAAGTGGAAACAAAGAGATGCCTCGTCTGGCGCTGAATATTAAAACCAGGAAATAACTCTTTGGGGTAGAAATTAGCTGCTTTTAAACTACCAACTGGTTTTAAACTGCAGACATACTCTACTAGGAACTGATTTGCCTACTATAGGCACAGCATTAAGCAACTCTTGTTCCTCACATGAGGCGAAAGTGCTAAACCCCACCATGTCAGAAGCTGCAATAGCCATGGGTGACAACGGCTGCACTTCTCCACAGACAGGGATTAAGCAAAGTCATGGCTTCCCTAAAAAATTGGTTTTCAGAAGCATTTATAAGGACAGGTGAGGTATTTGAGAAACATGTATCACATCCAACTGCTTTCTGCAGCAAAAACACACATTACCTGTAAAATTATTTTTAATTTTTTTTTTAAAAAAGTTAGATTCCGATCAGAGTATATAAAATTACTTCATTTAATTTCAACCCAAGGGAAATCTTCAGATCTCAGCATTCCTGTAGTCAAAACCAACACCATGGCACCATCTTCTGGGCACTTTATAAAGCAAGTTCTGGAAAAGCCAACACTTCCCACAGGTACAGGCTGCTTGTTCCACCCCTGAGCTCAGGCAGAAGCACTGTGTCAAAATGCATAGATTTTAAAATCTGAAATTTTTCAAATCCAGCTGTTCAAGGAATTAATTTTACAAGTTCACCATCAGATTTAGGAGAATTTAAATAAATTTTTAGTATGATTCTGTCACCAAAAAATGTTGGGTCCTAAAAAACAAAAATATAAAAGGTAACCTAATCCTCAAGCCCTGCAGGTAACCTGAATCCCCACAGGATCCTCAGTGTGAATCCTAAATGGGCCATATGGATATACATTCTGACTCTAGGAGGAAAACCATTTCTGTCATGCAGGTGGGGTTTTTTGGTCTTATCAGAAAAAAATTCACCTGATTTCTAGTCCATATTTTGAGGCTGGTTTTAATCACAAACACCATACACGGCTTGAAACTCCAAGTACTGACACAGTGACATCAATCTACCCAAAACACCCAAACATCCTATTTTCACAAGGAGAGCAGGGAAGAAGGGGAAGAGGAGTATTATACTTCTACATTTAAATTTATCTAGCTCTTACATTTTGGTTAGCAGTTTCTTTCAGACACAACTTCTCAGCTGACAGAAGCAATAATTGCACTTTGAATTCTATAAAAACACACCTATCACCTTCTTGTTCATTTTATGCCTTCTCTGTCCCTGAATACTTTGTCAGCAAGTCTGCAAAGACATGAGGAAAGTAATTACTACATTCACAGGTTTTACATTTAAATTTGGACCTTTGAGAAGCAGGTATTAAGAGTTAACACAATCACTGAGAATGAACAACAGAAAAATCTGCTTAAGAACTCCCAGGAGACCACATAAAGACTGAATTCCCCTGTAAAACAGTTAAGGCATCACAGCAATTGATGCTACAGATAAAGTAGCAATGGTTGGCATGCCTGGAATTTCCTGCAACATTTCTTCCTTGCATTTGTACGTCTTGCCCCTAAATCAGTGGTCAGGGACTCCAAGTCAGTTCTGCTCATGTACCCCATGATTCCCCTTCTACGCTGTGTGCAACTCACTCTTGGATCAAAACGACGGTATAAAACTCATTAGCTCTGTACACTACTGGCCAAACAAACAATTGAACAAAGTAATATCTTACACCATTTTTCAGTGACGGTAGTACCTGAAAGCTATGTTTCCTTTGCTCTTGGTGAGAGGGGCTCTGAACAGGGAGAAAAACACCCAGCCTGGCAATCCCAGGCTATTGCAGCAAATGTCACTGAAAACAATCTCCAGCCCCAGCATTCACCTACAGTTCAGCTGGCACCATTGCCCTGCATTCCTCCTCCTTGTTGGAGATTAAAATGGCTGAAATCAAATGTGAAATACTACACTATTTCAAAAATCTGAGTGGGAATTCAAAACCCAGGGACAACCGGACTCTGCAATAGCTCTGATGCCCTACTAGCAACTTCAAAATCCTTTCCTCCCTCCAGACTCTACTGCTGTTGCAAGCACAAAACAGCTTCCAGGGTTTATAAGACTGAGGGCACTCAGAAGGGATTTAGAGGCCCAACCAAAATTGTACAGCAATAAGTCAGCAGTTACCAAGTGCAGGGCCTCTAGGAAACACACTGGATAGAAATATGAGTGATTATCATTTCAAACATCTTTTATCCTGCCATCCCTTATGTGCATATCAGAATACACAGGTACAGACTGAACATTAACATGATCCAGGTTGAAATCACAGCCAGAAGAAATAAAATACAAAGTGCCTTTGGCCACTCTGAGCTGACAAAGCATCAGTTTGGGCCTATTAATTAAGTACTCGGCTGGGAGGCTGGAGAACTAGGCTCCCCATTCCTGCTACTGACATCATGCTCTAAACCTAAACTATTAAGTACACAATGTATTTCATTAGATGAGACATCATCATGGACACAGGTGTAAAAAACCCCATGATTCTCAGCATGTAGCACTGCTGCTGGAAGACAAATTTAGAGCTAAGGATAACAGGGAAATACACAATTACAGCTCTACTGCATGTAAGTGCATCGCTAAGCGCCCAGGAGAGACCTGAGTACCAAACACTGCCCAGCTCGCTGAAAAAAAAAGATATTAATTTTCTCACACATTTGCTCTGGCTGCTTGCCAAGAGTTTGGATGCAATTTCCACATGGATTTCCACACTTTCTAGGCTTCTTATGTTTATATATATATGCATGTAAAATCTCAATGCACTCAGTAAGGTGTTAGAAGTGTGATCAGCACAGACTTGGAGGGCAACCAGCTTCCAGAGGTCACAATGCATGCAAAGGAGACCCATGGTGTTTAAATATGGACTTTATTCTTCAACTACTTAAGATAGGGCTGCATTTAGCTGTAACTCTGATAGATACATAATATACACAAATATGTATGATAATACATATATAAAATATATATATGTGTTTTCAAACACTGAACTGGTACTCTTGGCAGCAGAAAAACAATACTGCTCATCAACTGAATTCTTCCACAGAAAAAAAAATTACACTCAAAGGCATGCAAAGACCACTGAAATAATGAAAGAAATCTGAAAGTGACTCCAAAAGGAGCCAACAAGCCTACAACACATAAAAATTCGTTCCTTTCACCTCTAATGGCAAGAAGCTTAGGAACTCTATAACCAATTAACTACTGTTACTGCCATACAAAAGAATGACCCAAGCCCGAACCAGAGGGAATAGTTCTGCAAGGTCACCCCAACAAATATATCAAAATGCAACAGAAGTACCCTGGACTAGGAGACAGAATCATGTATTTATTTATCCCAGAATTCACTTTCCCCCTGCAGCCCACAAGGCAGAGTCAGAGTACCAAAACTGCCACTATAACCATCTCCACACAGCTGTTCCTATAGGCCTGACCACAGCCTCTGCTCCCTCAGCTGTATCCCACTGCCAGAGCTGCAACAGCTCCAGGTACCCACCCTGCGGGCTGCAGTGCCATCAGGATGAGATCTCCCTTTCACGGGGCAGAGCTTTTGCTAATCTCTGATGAGATAGGTCACTCAAAAATAGTGAGCTAACTCTGAGCTAGATCATGTCTCTGTGGGGACAGAAACACTCTGCCAAAGGGTAGCAACATCTCAAACTGGTCTAGATGCTCATTCTGTGAGCATGAGCCCTAAATCTTTACACTAGATCTTGAGGATTAGTCCAGCTTTACCACTATATTGTTTGAGACAGGTTAATCCACCTCTTCACATCTTTCCCCGCACCCCATCCCTTCTGATCCTCTCATGCATTTTCATTACTAAAAATTTAGAGTTTAATATCTTCTTAGCCACTGCTCTATTACTCAACATGAATCGTATCTACTTTCTTTTTATTTGCAGGTTTCTTTGTAGAAAGGAGTAAATTTGGTCAAAGAATGTACAAATTTCTAGTCAAAGAATGTATGAATTTCTATGTATGAATTTCTGTTCTTTGATATGCAGCTGAGTCCCTAGATGCAATAGAGAAAGAGCTAAGAACTAACGCAGGCCGGCGCGGAAGAACACGCAGACCCGCTTG
>VXAY01003180.1:4762-37794 GCA_013399855.1 Oxyruncus cristatus
CCCCCCCCCCGCATTTGAAGCACATTTGAAGCAAAAATATTAACGTTGGTGTAACTCAGTTCGGATTTACCACAACAACCACACATGAAGACAGAGTCTGTTTGAAGGACAGGGGGTAACACACAGAATTCAACTTGACCCATTTAGGCAAATCACACTCCTTTTTCTTTGGGGAGTGTTGCTCAATTAAAGCAACAGAAGTACAAGCACAGACTGCGGCAGCTGGACCTAAACCTGCCAGAGTTCTCAGTGTTGATTAGAAAGCTACAAGGGGATAAATATCCCAGGGGATATCTAGGGTGTGTTTTTCAAAACCGTCTGATTTTAGTTTTGACCACCAAATTGAGATAAAATCTGTGAAACTCCAGCTTCCACTCTGAGGTGGGAAGCAAAGGAGACAAAAGTTGGGCCTGTGTGTGTCCCTACACTGAAAGAATGAAGTCACTGCAGAAACAGGCTGAGCCACGCCGCGGTGAAACTCCTCCCACAGGGGTATTTCTGTAAACACAAATGTGCCTTTATCAGGATGATTCATGCCTGAAAGCCAACTTGGAGCGACACTTTAAGAAAGGGTACTTGCCACCTGCCTGAAGGCTTCTAGAACCTTACTGGTGCAGGGAATGGGTATGCAGATTTAGGGCTGGCGCTTCCCAGCTTAAAACGAAGCAAACTGTTGGGAGCAATTCACTTCTGACAAGGAGCCTAAACTGCACTTATTTAGGAGAAAACTTCACATGCAAGTGGAGAATCAGAAGAGCTCCTCCACTTGGGCACAGCAACACCCACTCGGCAGGGTTCTCAATACTTTATTAATTTCAGTGTCCTCTTACAGAGAAATCGGGTAACAGTCACGAAATACTGTGTGCAAGCCTGAAACAGATGTTATTCAAAAGCTTTCGGGAGGCAGGATGGCTGAAACGCTTTGCAGAGCACAAACCTTCCCTGACGGGTGCGTTAAGCCAAACAATCCAGATCTGTGCTCCGGGAATCTCCAGGGAAAGCTCCTGGGCTGCGAGGGCTGGAGCCATCTGGGGAGGCCAGGTGTCCAAAACCGCCCCTCACGAATTTATTCCAACTCCAGATGTTTGAGCACCCTTTTTCCTTGCTTTACAGCGGCAACACTAACTGCACCCGGCACGCCAAACCCATCTCTGCGCTCCAGGGAACAGAATTAATCTGTTTACCAGAAACCCAATTGTTATTTTTAAGTGCTGTCCAGCACCCCCCTGCTCTGTGTCTTCACTCAGGGCTCGCTAACGCTGCTGCTTTTCCTTCTTCATCGGAATTTCTATTGTCATGAAGTCCTCGGCCAGCGTCACCCCCTGGCCCCCCAGCACGGACTCTGCCTGCCTCCGCAGCTCGGCGACGTCCGTGTCCCCCTGCCCTCCCTGGGCAGCTGGTTTGTACCTCTGGCTGAAGTGGGTCAGAACCAGCCTCTTGGCTCGGCACAGCCTGGCAAAATCCGATGCCATTCTGGGGGTGCTGTGTCCGTGCTCCCTGGCCTTCTCCTGCTGGGTGTCGTCCAGCGTGGCCTCGTGCACCAGCACGTCGGCCCCGCAGCAGAGCCTCCCGGCCTCGTCTCCAACCACCCCCGAGCAGTCCCCCAGAATGCACACCTTCCTGCCGGGAACAGGGGCCTCCAGGACGTCAGAAGGAGAAATCCTCACTCCGTTTTCCAGCACAACTGCAGTCCCACTCTTCAGCTTCCCGTACACAGGGCCTGGTTGAACTCCTGACAGGCAAAAGGCAACAGAGCCCGTGAGTTTTACACGAATTACGCTGTAAGTGCACGGTGTCGGGTCTAAGCAAAGATCCCTTGAAATGTGCTATGCAGAGAGCTGTCTCACTGGAGAAAACACAAGGCCAACATGGAAGTCAACTGGTATTTCACGTTTTTCATACAAATAAAGAGCTGGTCACATCAGCAGGAAGTGTGTTTGAAGAAAACCACAGAAACATGGTATGGTTTGAGTCGGAAGGGATTTTAAGGTTCATCTCATTCCACTGCCCCTGCCATGGGCAGGGATACCTTCCACCCTCCCAGGTTGCCCCAATCTGGCATGGGGACACTTCCAGGGATCCAGGGGCAGCCACAGCTTCTCTGGGCAACTATAAAACAGAAAGCTCTATTCCTCACACTAAAGTCAACAAAGTCATGCAAATACACTGGCCATACATCTTCCTGAAGGGCACATCGAGCTTTTTAAACGTTATCCCCTGAACTCGCTTGCTCTTCCCAGGATGAAAATGGGGAATTAATGCGGTATTAATTGGCATTAGTGCCACACACCCACTCAGAACCCTGCATGGCCATGAAGTACCACAGTGTCTGTAATGGAAAACTGAATTAAAAGAGATTACGGAGAGGGACAGCAGCTCTAGTTGGCCAGAACCCCTAGGAAGGTGGTCACAAAAAGGTTCCAGCTGCCAGTAAAACTGACTGTGTTTTACTGAACACTTGCCGGAAATCAGAGTCACTACTTGAACACATGCAACTGGGCGTTAAAAAAGAAAAACAAACAGAAAACAAAACCAAACCAAACCAAAACCAAACAAACCAAACCAAAACAAAATCAAAACCAAACCAAACAAAAAAACCAACCCACCAAAAAAGGAAGAATGGCAAGTCAAAGTAGTTACCAAGGTCTTTCAGTTTCTGCACGTTGAGCCTCCCAGGCCGGGGCTTCTCCTCCAGCACGAAGCCGAAGGAAGGGACGCGGTGAAACAGGCGGAACGCCCTCAGCACCAGCTGCTCATCCTCCTCCAGCAGGTAGGAGCTCTCTCCTGGGTCCAGGTGCAGTATTCTCCCTCGAGGGCCCTGGGGAGGAACCTCCCCGCCGTCCAGGTGCGAAAAGTCCCTGAACTCCTCTGCAGGGCACTGGTCGCGGGTGGGCACCAGCTCGTGGACAGCGTAGGGGAAGAGCAGCTGAGAGTGGGACAGCTCCAGGCTCCGCCACAGGAAGCTCCGCAGCCCGAGCGGTCCGTAAATATCCACCGGCGGCTTGCTCGGGCCGGGGTTACTGTGCAGGCTGAGCGTGCACAGCAGGCCAGGCAGCCCGAAAAAGTGGTCGCCGTGGAGGTGAGTTATGAAGATCTTGGTGATCCTGCCTATCGATTGGAACAGCAGGAAGAGATAAAGCCAACCGGGAAAACGACGGGACAACAAACAAACAAGGCAACAGCTCAGAAGTGTTCACTGCTTGGCAAGGAGTTTTAATTTAATTTTAAGATTAACTTGGTTTTAAAATTAAAGTAAAGCCAGCGTTTCAGAAACAAGCCCCAGACCAAAGGGTGGGGTTTGTTTTTTTTTTCCCTTTCGCACAGCGGCGACAAGCCTTCCACACGGGGCTTATTTTGGCTTGATCCGCCAAGAAGAGGCTGAGGAGGAGGAAGTTTTACTTCCCTCCCAAGCCAAACACACTACGAGCGCGGCGCAGAACCCGACGGTGCCACGATAAAACGCAGAGAAGCGCTGGGAAGAAGCACGTGAGCTCTCGCACGTTACGGGAGGGCCGCGGACCAGCGAGGAACAGGTCGTGGAATTCGTGTCGCTCCTCTTTCTGAACGTGGCACGCGGGAAACGAGCACAGTTTAAAAAAGAAAAAAAAAAAAAAAAAAAAAAACAAAAAAAGCACGCAAGTTTTGGGTTCAAAGTCCTTTTTTAAGAAAGGGAAGAACCCCACCGTTCCTGACGGGTGAAAAATCGCACTGGAAGTATCTGGGCTTTGTTTCGTGTCCGAGTCGCCTCACTGCAGCTCTCAGGCGCCGGGCCCTGCCTCTGCTGGGTTAAAAAAGCCCAGAATTTTCTCTCATTACAGGCAAATGGACTTTAATCAGGCTGCCTCAGTCTCCCCCGCTGAGTTCCCACCTCCACGCAGTAGGACACCTTCCCCAGCATCTGCCAGAACTAAGCAAGAGGAAGGACAGAACCTCCTTCTTTGGTTTAGTAAAACTTGGTAACACTAAACTTAGTAAAATTTAGTAAAAAACGGCAAACTTAGTAAAAGTTAGTCTGTCCACCTGCCACTAAATTCCCTTCATATTTTGGAGGAGCAGGAGCCTGGATTTCTGCCTGTAACTGACAATTCACCTTTGTTACTCGGGAGCCAGAGGTCGGCTCTCAGCACTGCAGGGTCTGAAAGCACCGGGACCGCAGGCAAGTCCCGTTCCCACTTTATCAGCCGAACCATAAAGGTCACCACAAATGCACACAGCCTCACAGGGAAGGAAAAGCCCAGCGTTTGCCCACAGGAAGGCACACACGGCAGGTCTTGCCTGGAGCTGCCTCCACACGAACAACAAACTGCTCCGGGTCAGAGCGGGTCCGTGGTCCACCCTTGGAAACACAGGGCCCCAGAAGGCAATTCAGGAGGGTCTGGTTCTGGAGCACAGGTTACGCACCGAGAGGCAACCCAGGGCCGCTGCCCAGCAGGTTCAGCGGCGGAGCCGCGCCTTCAGAGGCTCACGCGCCGTCGGCCTGCGTTCAAACACCTCGAGGACAGAGCGCTTCGCTGAGCTCTCTCAGAACTTTCCCCCTTCACCAAAACGCCTCCCTACAGCACAGACCTGCCCTGAGGTGGCTCTTCATGAGCTGTGTCTGGGTCCCCTCCCCGCAGTCGAAGAGCCAGGACTCCCCTTCCCTGCGGAGCACCAGCGCCGACGCTCCTCTGGTGGGAGAGGGATATGCTGAGCCCGTGCCCAGGAAAGTGATGTCCATAGACATCCTGGACGTGCTGCTACGGCACCTGGAAGAGAGATGTTGAGCCGCTGAATGTCAGGCACTGATCTCTGTGCTCTGCTGACCAGGGACGGGACCCAGAGAATGGCCTGAGGTTGTGTCAGGGCAGGCTCAGGTTGGATCTCAGGACAAGGTTCTTCCCCCAGAGGGTGGTTGGGCACTGACCAGGCTCCCCAGGGCAGTGGGCACAGCCCCAAGGCTGACAGAGCTCCAGGAGGGTTTGGATGATCCTCCCAGGGACAGGGAGGGGGTTTTGGGCTGTCCTGTGCAGGGCCAGGAGCTGGACTGAATGTTCCCTGCGGGTGCCTCCCCAGCTCAGAACGCTCTATGTTTCTATGCATTTATGCTGGGAAAGAAACAAGCCTTTTCGTTTCAAATGAATACGACCTCCATATCGCAACGTGAGGACCCAATTCACCACCAAAAACCAGAAGTAAAACCTCCCCGGAGCAGGACACGACTTTCAGACAACACGTTACTTACAGGCCGATTTTTATGCCAGTGGAAGGCTGCAAACACGCAGCCCAAATGCAAGACCTTTGGGGGTTCCCTGAAGAAACAGCCCTACCCAGCCGGAATAGCTCCAGTCTCTAAACCCACGATTATTTGTTTCTTCCGTGCTCTGTGAAAACACTGAGTTTTCCTGCACAGGCTTTGCTCTACAAGCTGCTCCAGAATCACGAGCACCAAACAGCCCCTGTTTTGACATTTACACGGCACTCCTGGACGTCAGGAGGGGGAAGATTCCCTGGATGGGGCTTGGAGCAGCCTGGGCCAGGGGAAGGTGCCCCTGCCCATGGCAGGGGGTGGAACTGGGTGAGATTCAAGGCGCCTTCCTGAGCCCAGTCTGTGATCCCATGATCCTCACAGCAAACAGCCTCCTCCCAAGCACACCAAGGTGCAGCCTGGCCCGGGGGGGCAGGGAGGGGTGTGATTAATGTCCACCGAGAGGCAGAAATAAACATTTTGCTTCCTTTTTCTCTGCCTAAAATCACAGAAACGTGCGACAATTGAATGGCTTTGGCTGGAGGGGATTTTAAGGATCATCTTGTTCCAGCTCCCCTGCCGCGGGCAGGGACACCTCCCACCAGCCCAGGTCGCTCCAAGCCACGTCCAACCTGGCCTTGGACACTTCCAGGGATCCAGGGGCAGCCACAGCTTCTCTGGGCAACCTGGGCCAGGGCCTCACCACCCTCACAGCCAGGAATTCCTTCCCAGCATCCCATCTAAACCAGTGGGAAGCCATTCCCCGTGTCCTGCCCCTCCGTCCCTTGTCGCAGGTCCCTCCCCAGCTCCTCCGGAGTCCCCTCAGGCGCTGCCGGGTCCCCCCTCCCCTGTACCCGCCCCGGGGCTCCGGGAGCGGCCAACACAGGGCCCAGGGGACACGGGCCAGGGGACACCGCCACAGGAGACACCGCCACAGGGGACACCGCCACAGGGCCCAGGGGACACCGCCACAGGGCCCAGGGGACACGGGCCAGGGGACATCGCCACAGGGCCCAGGGGACACCGCCACAGGGCCAGGGGACACCGCCACACTGCCCAGGGCTCGGTCACGGCCACACTGCCCAGGGCTCGGTCACGGCCACACGGGCCAGGGCTCGGTCACGGCCACACGGGGATGTGACACCGGGCGGGTCGCACCCGCTCCCGCCCCGCTCCGGACCCCGTCCTACCTCCCCTGAGCGCCCGCCCGCCGGGCCGGGAAGGGGATGGACCGGCAGCAGGGGCAGGAGGAGGAAGGGGAGGAAGGGGAGGAAGAGGAGGAAGGGAAGGAAGGGGAGGGCTGCGGGAGNCCAGCAATTACAGTTCTTATGGACCGGCAGCAGGGGCAGGAGGAGGAAGGGGAGGAAGGGGAGGAAGAGGAGGAAGGGAAGGAAGGGGAGGGCTGCGGGAGAGGCCCGGCGGGGCAGAGCCCGCCCTCGCGTTCGAGCTCTTGGCGTCCGGCCGAGTGCGCGTGTAAATTGCACCGTGGAGTTGTTTGTGCTGGAAAAGGCCGAGTGCTGGTGCTGCTCCTGGGTTGGGGCAGCCCCTGGATCAATCCCGGCCGGGGATGAACAGATGGAGCAGCCCCGGGGAGAAGGTCCTGGGGGTGCTGGTGGGGGAGAGCCTGGACATGGCCCAGCCCAGAAACCCCTCCTGCCCTGGGCTGATCCCACAGCGTGGGCAGCAGGGCAGGGGGGGATTCTGCCCCTCTGCCCCCTCAGGTGAGACCCCCCTGCAGAGCTGCTCCAGCCCTGGGGAACAACAGCACAGGGACGTGGAGCTGCTGGAGAGAGTCCAGAGGAGGCCACGGAGATGCTCCAAGGGCTGGAGCCCCTCTGCTCTGGAGCCAGACTGGGAGAGCTGGGGGGGTTCACCTGGGGAAGAGAAGGCTCCAGGGAGACCTGAGAGCCCCTTGCAGGGCCTGAAGGGGCTCCAGGAGAGCTGGAGAGGGACTGGGGACAAGGGATGGAGGGACAGCACAAGGGGGAATGGCTTCCCAGTGCCAGAGGGCAGGGAGAGATGGGATATTGGGAAGGAATTGTTGGCTGTGAGGGTGGTGAGGCCCTGGCCCAGGTTGCCCAGAGCAGCTGTGGCTGCCCCTGGATCCCTGGAAGTGTTGAAGTCCAGGTTGGATGGGGCTTGGAGCATCCTGGGCTAGTGGAAGGTGTCCCTGCCCATGGCAGGGGGTGGAACGGGATGATCACTGAGATCCCATCCAACTCAAATCATTCTATGATTCCATGATTCTATGAAAAGACCTTTAAGATCCCCAAATCCCACAATTTGCAAAGGGATTGTACCAACTGAGGTCAAGCTTTACTTTTTTTTCCTTTTGTCAGAATAAACAAAGACAGGTGTGATTTAGGCAAAGGGAATGCATTTTACTAAGAAAATAGAAGACCGGAACACACATTTCAACAGAGTTACAACGTTATAAAGGAGGAAAAAAACCATAACCAATCCACATTTACATAGTTTTAGTTTCAGCTGAGCAATGACCCTCCCAGGCACAGCCAACCGCGCACAGATCAGGCTAAAACTGTTCTCACAAGCGCCCCAGCAGACTTACACTGACTTGTGCAAGGTCGATATGCGTAAGACAGAAATAAATGCAGGTTATTTTGCCGTTTTACTGACAAACCAGCCATCTTACTATGTCTGCGTAGTCCTGGAAGCACTTTTATGTCTGTTAGAATGGAACTACTCCAAGGATGGATGAGTCAAAGTCAGTGGTACTCGGAGAGCTGAGTTGAACTCGGCGCCAACCTCACGTGTTTGGGGGGTACTGACACCCACCGTGGGGTTCCTGCACCGCAAGCAGAACACCCGATGCCAGAGGACGTTTTGCACCAGCTGCAGCCGCGGTGCTCCGTGCCACCAGGAGCCGGATTCCGGAGGCAGGGTGCAGCTGTCGGCTCATCTCCCCCCGGAGCAGGCACCGACGAGCACCGTCACCACGGAGAGCTGCGACGGGGGCCGCGACTGCGGGACGCAGGTGTGAGTCCTGAGGGACGCTCCTCGCCACTCACCTGCGGGTTTCTGACGCCACGGCGATGCGTATTTCGGGGTAGGCAAGCAGGTCGAGGCAGAGCCACACAGAACTGGACGTCCCGTGGCCAGCAGCAGCTGAGTTACTGCGCCCAAGTTCAGCTGCCCGGCGGGTGCAGCTGGAGGTTTGCTCTAGATTTTCTCCTTGCTCCAGTACTCAGTGTAACACCAGCCCCTGCCTGTTACATATGGCTGTTACGGAAAGGGACAGCAGTACACACCATCCTAACAAGAGTCCAAAATAACAGTGGTTTTCTCCAGTTCAGGAATAGCACTTGCAGCTGAGACAGGAGTCCAAAGTGTTCTTACAGTCTGATCTGAGAGTCTTGCAGATAACATTTATCCAACAGGCAGAGGAGTTCAAATCTGCACCTCTGAGGTCAGCCGGACCCGGAGCAAATGAACAACAACTTGGATTGGCTTAGGCCCAGAGTCAGCTGAACTAAAATGCACAGTCGGAGCTGTGCAATAGTGATCCCCACTCTCCCACACAGGGCTCCTAATGAGAAACTAAAAGGTGTATCATTCATCTCTGCAGTTACTACCAGAGGAGTGTGACAGAGAGTTACTTTATCCCCACTTGTGAAACAGAGTGCTGGAAACAACAGTACAGAGAAGACACGCACCTACCGCGGGAAACCTGTTACACACCACTCTGCACGTAAAGTGTCGCTTGGCTTTGAGCTTGGAAAACAAACACAACGTATCGGGATGCATCACTGTTCACAAACGTAACCGAGAACTAGTGCCACGAGTCACATTTGGGGTTCAAACTCTATCGGGTACAATGTTCTAATGGTTGTCTCCTACACGTCACGTTGGCACCCGGGCAGAGGCTTTGGGAACACACAAACCTTTGTAACATCTTTGAACAAAAACACGTGCATTTTCATAAAAAAACGGCTGCGCTCCACCAGCTACCTTTAATATTCCCCAAAACAGGTTGCTGCCAAGAGGCTCAGTCCTGCTCCTGTTGATCTCAAGGAAGCAAGTCTTGCACAAATCCTGGAAAGGACTGACTGACCTTGGTGGGAGCTCCTGATCCTCTCTGAAGGGTTCTGCACACCCCAAAGAGTCTTTTATACCATTTGGAGGGCAAAAGTCACCAGGGCTGTGTGACGAGCTAGAACACCAGTTATCCTTTAGGTGATGTATTGTTTTAAGTTATCCTCCATAGCATTACAAAATGTATCCTGGTGACCACCTTTGCATACTGTGCAAGAGAATTTTCTGTGTAGATAAAGATCAGTAAATACTTTTTAAAAAGCCAGCAAATAGAAAAAAAATCAGGCTAAGTTCAATATGAAAAAGACACTGTGGGCTCCTGACTAACCAGCAAGATTAGCAGCTGTAATTAATTCAAACATTAACTGCATCTGAAGAACACAGAAAACTGAAGATGAAATTATGTACCTTAGAAAAAAATTTCTGAAAAAGGTGAAAGGGAGAGCAAAACGGATTTAAAATGTCAGCTGGCACATCACCTGTTGCCAACAGAAAGCAGTGGGTGCACATTAAAACCACCTCTCCACCGCAGCCTACAGATGATCCACAGAACCTGGTCAGACACAGTCCGTGAGTGTAACAGATAAGGTCTAACTGGCACCACCCAGGGCCCTCACTGGGACAGCCCAGGGGGACACAGCCGGGCCTCCTCTGCTCCTGAGCCCTGACAATCTACAGCCCCGTGAGGGCTGGGCAGCTTTCTAACTGGAGCCTCCAGGTCGGTTAAGGACTGATTTCTCCCTCACCTGTGCTGTTGGATTTCCAGGAAAATTATGCAGGTACTTGGGAAAACCCCACTGCCAGCCAGAGTCAACAATCCCCCTTGGCGTCTGCTTAAAGACAGCAGGGAGCCCGTGCCAGGAAGGGAAAAGACTGCACTTCACAGAACAGGCATCCTCCCTCAGCGTGAGAGCAGCCAGAGCTGCCTCTGGGAACCGAAATCACTCTTGCCCAAGGCAAAACTCCTGCTCTGCACAGGCGACACTACTTCACCGAGCTCCGGGTTTTCCTGAGGACTATCAGCACCCACCGATCATGGACAATGACTGCACTTCTCGCCTGAAAAAAATAATCAGACTGAAGAGGTGGACGCAGATCTTTATTTTCTGAGACAGAGTTGTATTTAGGGACTGATTGCTCTGCCTCTGTGATCATTCTCAGCCGGGACGTGAGATCAGTGCATTGGGTATTTTTGTTACTCATCTGCCTAATTAGACTCCTGGCAGAAGGGAGGGAGTGTGTGTTCCCAGTATACTGGAATCCAGTGATGCAGAACTCCACTGACACACTACAACAGGCCTCAGATAGAGCTGAATTTTCAGAAGGCAAAAATAATTCACACACTAAATAAATAATCTTCTTCAGTAAGATCACAAAATTTAAATACAATAAAAACCAGGCATAGCAAAAATAGATGAAAAAAGCATTCTTTGTAAAAACATCATATATGTGTGTGTTGGTCTTTATATTACATGTGCAAGTTCCAAACCATGCGCACCGCCCGACCTGGCGGCGAAGCACTTCGAGCCCCACCACACAACCCTTTACCACAGTTTGAATACCACAGGTTCTTCCCCACATCACTGTTTTCTGTGTTTATATAATCAGTCTTCTGTCCCCACTTAGGTAAAGCCTTCCCAAAGTTGACTGCTCTGTGTATTTAAAACATGAACGCGACTTTAAAGCTGGGGATTGGGCTGTAAGTGCCAGAGATCGTGTCCAGGGGGGTGCTGAGACTATTTTCCCCTGTTCTATTCTGGGCCTATTCTGTGGAGCCTGCATTTTCCCATAATAAGTGAGGATATGAGAGAGGTGCTTGCTGTGCTTCAATCCTGAGCAAGCTTTACTTCAGGTCTTCGGATTCTGCCCTCAGGTTTGCCAGTGCAGCCTTGCTACACATATCTACGTATTTACATTTGCCCTTTTCGTGCCTCGATGCAGCAAACTGTGGAACAGCACGTTATCTTTTGTTTCTGTTCCTGACATGTCACTGTTTCTGTTACAAAAAACAGACTCGGGGAAGCCACAGGGCGCAGCTATCACAGCGTGTCCTTGCCTGCCCAAACAGAGTCACACAGAGGGCACTTCAGCCTGATGCCAGTGAAACGAACGGCCTGATACCAGGGCAATGCTGTGGCACCTGTAACAAATGCGCAGCACCACCCACCTCGAGGAAAAAAATTCAGCCTGCAGGTTTTGTTTTCCCGCAGGAACTCCAACAAACTAAGCCTGTGAGTGGAGCGGGGAAGATGGAGTGATCAATGCAGAGCCTGTAGGCATTGCATCTTTGGAGTCCAGCACTCAAACTGACCCGAATATGCTGGACTGAGACCACAGGAAACATTCAGCCAAACCTGTGTAAATGTGTGTGTAAATAGCTGCCTGTCAACACTTTCTGTTTCAGCTTCATCAGCTGCCTGTGGAGTGTTTCTTCAAAGTGGTGAGTGAGTCCACTTAGGAGCTTTTGAGTCAGCAATTCATAAAAACATCATACACCAGTCTTTCTGGTGAGAACCAGGGGATGCAAGGGAGGAAAACAATTTGGCTTAGAAGAAACAGAATCTTAAAAAAAAATTAAAAAAACAAAGAAAAATCCTTTGGTACCTCACCTTGCAGTCCAGTGCATAAAATCTCACTGTAAAACCCCTAAAAAGATTTCTGGTAATTACTTCAGAACCTGCGTTTACCTGATAAAATTTGTTATGTGACAGCATGGCTTTGTTTTTAAAAGCTATTCCGTGATACTAACACGGTTTTCAGGCTTCCCAAGGACAATTTTAACCAGTCTGCATTTTTCCCCGAGAACAGATCACACCCAGTGATGAAAACAAACAAGCAAACTCTGCTGCAGATTCCAGATGGGCACACCGCGCTGCTGCTCAAGGAAACAGAGCAAACAACGCCACCAGGAAATCTGGACACAGGCATCCTTAAACATCAGACAAAGCCCACTGGACCGTTAAATTCACCTTGAAGCGTCCGGGGGTGTTTTCTGACAAGTGCTCTCTGCCGGTATCACAGTGTGATAACACCAGGACAATCAGAAGACTGATTATTAAAGGCAGAAATAAATCATTCAGGAGATCAGCAGTGATGAGAGAGCTACAGTTCATCGTCAAACGCATTAAGCTAAAACATCATTAATGGAATTCTTCGGCGTGGTGCTGGCTCTAAGCTAGAAATGCAATGTCATCGTTTAAATTTTGGAGGGCTCTCTCATTCCTACGGCAGATCACACACACAGTTTAACAGGTCAACTGGGGGCAGTGGGGAGAAATCGACATCAAGTGGAAAAACAGAGTAAAGGGGAGGAAGGGGGGGGGGAAAGACAACAAAACGAGCGAAAATAAATTACAGGGCTCAAAGATTATGATTTAAATTGGTCTGAAAAAGGGATCCCTGCAGAGTAGAAGATACTGCCTGAGGAGTGCGACGCGGTGGTGCCTCAGTGAACCTTGGACTCAGGCCAGTCATACACGTCTGGCATGAAGGACTCGTACTCGTAGGTCCAGACCTTGGATCGGATGTAGCGGTTCTTGTCCGCGGGCTCGGGGTAATGGAAGGCCATGTTGTTGGCGTACAAAAACTCCATCACCTGGAAAGTTAAACCACCATTGCAGCCCGTGCCTGTCAGTGCAGCCACGACACAACACCCGCGCTGCCGCTGCAGCGTGCCCAGGGCTCACACACCCCACAAAGAGAAACGCCAAGGTCCTCCTACGGTTCTCCCCAACGCCTCGCCAGGGACCTGAAAACTCAGTGGCAAAACTCAGAGGAGCATTACTTTGGCCAACCACCAACTGCCTGTCCAACAAACTGAGCATTTTTTATGAGCATCTCTTCTTAAAGGCACAAAGAACTGGGCGTCCAAGGGTCACACTGTGCAATTCAGGAGGTTAATGCACACATAAACCACTTCTAGTGCAGTCCACTTTTATGCTTCGTACTCACCTTGACAGCAATATAAATAGAAACTTCCCTGATATTGGACAGTGGAGGGTAAAGTCTTCCTTGTGCAAGTTCTTCATCAGTCAACTGTTCTGCCAGTGCCTGGGTGAGAGCAAACTGGTTTCATTTACTGCACCCCAACCGTGACCAACAGCATGCTGAAACACCTGGCAGAATCAAGCTGCAGTGTTCTCACCACCAGAGTGCCCCCAAAGCACTCGAGTGAGGCAGGCAAAATCCCCAAATTCTCCACCTGAGCCCGCATCACCAAACCAAATGGTTAGCACCCAGCAGAGTAAGACCCTGGTTCTTTGGAGGACGAGTTCCCCACAGCCGTGGAAGTTACAAGAGCGTGACAGGCCTGCAGAACTGACCGTGTGCTTGGCAGCTGAATCCCTGGGTACTCGGGCGTGGCAGGTGGAGGTGGGTGGAGGTCCTGGGGCCCACGTGCATCCCTGACCACACTGCCCCCTGCGGAACCCAGAGCAGGGCAGGGCTGCTGCCAGAGCCACAAGGCCGGGAGGCAGTTCACACAGGGGCAGAATGCCCACTTAATTAAAATTGCAACGGAAGCTGATACTAGTCACTATTTCTTTTTTTTTTTTTTTTAATTAAAATCCTGTGGTCTTTTACCACTGCGGAGGGATAAAACCAAGAGAAATCAAACAGGAAACCGGAGTTTCATCAAGACTTGGGAAGCTGCCCATCAAGTCATCCACTGTCATGTCAGACACAGCCTGCTCTGCTTCCACACTTACCTTAGCAGCCTCTAGGAAAACCTTGTCACTGATATGCCGAACACTGCTGAGGATCACAGCCAGAGCCACGCCTAAAATGAAATCACTGCCATTAGGGCCACATCATCATTTTACAGTATGCAGCCCGCTGACAAGAAGCTGGGAGTCATCTAGAATGTTATTTCTGAAAATATTTGCACAGACGTAACTCCAAGAATTATTAGCTCCAAGAAGTATTAACAGAACTCCAAGTGCATATTCACACTTATATCTCCCCCCACAAAAAGAAACCCCAAACAAGCAGAGGAACCCATAACGCAGCAGCTTCCAAAGCCTTGAATAACACCCTTTGCTTTCTCAGAAATACTCAGCTGGGTGAGCTCACCGTGTCACATATGGAGCTGCACACGCCTGACATCCACCCCGATCTGCTTTTCTTTCGTTTTTCCAAGTTCTCAGCTCTAACTACTGGCAGCATCTCTTCACGCTGCTTCACTAGCTGCGCAAACGGCTAGTGAAGGAAAAGTGCAAACAGCCCAGTCTTCAGAGATCAAAAGAAGAGGGGTTTATTTCTAACCTGGAAAAATGTAGGCGTTGTTTCCTTGTCCTGGCTTGAAGGTTCTTCCGTCTTTCAGAGTCACCAGGTCGAAGGGACTGCCACTGGCGAACAAGCAGCGGCCCTGCGGGACAGAGGAAGAGCCACAGTCAGGCGGCTGCCGCAGAGCGCTGCGAAAGCAGGAGACGAGCACACACAGGGAGCCGCGCAGCTCCCCCAGGCATGGGAGCCACCGGCCTGTTTTATCGGGCCTCGCTCGTTAAGACAGCAGTGACTTCTAGGAACCTCTCTGGGGCACAGGATTCTAAAACGTACCAGAGTCTGAGCGTCAGCTACACCCGCCAAATAAATGACCTCCTTCTCCGGCACCAACACCCCTGAAAGCGAAGGGCCTTGACACCGAGTAACAGGCTCAGCAACATCAGTGCAAAACACTGAGGGCTCCCCAGGACCACTGTGTTTGAGAACAAGTTAACAAGGAAGCTGAAGACTCGGGAACTGTGTTTAAATGTCAGGGCATACCCGTGACATTTCCTCCCTTTCTGAGAAGGGAGGAGAACACACGGATTTTTAGGGAACAGAACAGAATACACAGAGGCATCCGCAGGTGCCACCTAGTGGGAAAAAAAAAATTAAGGAATCAAAGGTTAGTGATAGTGTATGTTCATATCCTTGCTGACTTTCTTGCTTAGCCTAAGATTTCACACCAGCCAGGGTCAGGGCGTTGCCAAGGCCAAGACACACATGGAGTGACAGCCCTGATCCCTTAATGGCCTGACAAATTTGATTACTTAAGTGACAAAGTAAATGAAGTTGGAGATTTGCAGAGAATCACAGAATAGTTTGGGTTGGAAGGGGCCTCTGGAGATCATGTTGTCCATTTTGTAGGTAATTACTGCATTCTGAGGGGAAAAATATATTCTGAAGGGCAAACTATGGATAAACTGAGTACATTTCAGAGAACTAAAAAGAACTACGAAAACAAACAGCTGAAGTGGAGAAAAGGTTAAAGAGACAGAAACATTACCAGTTTTATTAATAAGGACTGGAACCAAATCACTCCTGTTCATTTACTGGCCAGTAACACTGAATTGTCCAAATAACCCATGTGTATAGACAATAACTTACGGAAAATCGTGAACAGAAGAACATATGGATCCAACACAGGGAAAAAAACCCACAAAGGTCTTCTCTCCACTGGGCTCACACTTTGTCAACACCACCATGCTCACACAGCAAGTTCAGTGAAGACATCAGCACACCCGAGTCTAAGCAGCACTGTCTTGCTTCTGCATCTGGTAGTGACAACCACCGTGAGCTCCAGCTCCCTGGGACTCAGCTCTCAGCCACGGGGAACTAGTGAGCCTCTTCCCTTGAAACACCTATTGCTCTCTCGACATTCTATAAAGGGTGCAAGCAAAAATTAGGCTGATTCCCCTTCTAGTCGTGCTGCTGGCCTCCTCCAGCCAGAGATTCCAGTAGTTTCTACGTTTATTTATGCCAGATAAAGTCTTGGCTGCAGTAACTTACTGTTGTTTACTTGCTATCCAGTATACTGGAATTTAGTTTCATGTACTGAAACACTGCCCAACTCACTATTCTGACTAATGCAGCATATCTGAGGGAGATTAAACCATCTTAATTTAAAAGTGTGTGCAGGGAAGGGAACGGAGCTGGGAAGGGTCTGGAGCAGCAGGAGCGGCTGAGGGAGCTGGGGGGGCTCATCCTGGAGAAAAGGAGGCTCAGGGGGGACCTGCTGGCTCTGCAACTCCCTGATGGATCCAGAGGGAGGTTGGGCTCTGCTATCAGGGAACAAGGGACAGGATGAGAGCAAACAGCCTCAAGCTGTGCCAGGGGAGGCTTAGATTCAATATTAAGGAAAATTCCTTCACCCAAAGGGCTGTCCAGCCCTGGCACAGCTGCCCAGGGCAGAGGTGGAGTCCCTGTCCCTGGAGGGATTTAAAAGCCCTGTGGATGTGGCACCTGGGGACACGGGTTAGTGCTGGCCTTGGCAGTGCTGGGGGAACAGCTGGACTCGATGGTATTGGAGTTCTTTTCCAACCTGAAAACCCTGTGATTCTACTGTTGGAAGATCCAGATTTTGCCCAGAGGCTGTTGTTTCAGGGCTCACTCTGTCTTGCAAATCTCTGTAGCAGGAGTTCCCTCAGAACTGACAGGCCCAGTAACACGGAAGAGAATCTGGGTGTGTCGAATGGAGACACGGAATTCTACCCTTCCCGGTGTGAAACTGACACTGCTGGGGCTGTAATGCTGGAAACTGAGCCACACCAAGCAGAGGAAGGAAGGAGTTCACAGTTCTGCATCAAGACACAGGGAAAGAGCTCCACCCACTGATTTTCACACATGAGTCAGCTGATTTGGGATTGCATTAAAAAAAAAAAAAAGAAAAAGAAAAAGAAGGAGTCTTTTCCAGAGCCCCTGCCCTGAAGTCTGCAGGCAGGCCCTGTGGACTGAGATCACAGTGAGCTGCACCCTGCAGTGTAAAGGAAAGGCACCACCAGCCAGCTCAAAGCTTTACAGCCAGTGCTCTGTCTGCCTGATGCTCCCATGCCCCACCTCCTTGCCCTCAGGCTCCCTTCAAAGATGATTGGTTTTACATAAAAACTTGTGCAGAAGGGTAAAAGACCTTCTTCTTTAAAGGCAAACCCAAGGTCTGGACGTGCTATTAAGATAATAACACAGTTACTAAGAAAAAAAACACCCCAAAAACCTCAACGTCCAAGCCCCCAGGGTGCAGTGGCTTTGAGGGAAAGGTGCAGAACGAGGTGTGTTTGTGCTGGGCTGACTCACTTCGACCTGTGGTGGTGCCAGTGCACAAGACACAGATGCTGTGAGAGGGGACTTGTGCCACCACCTGCCCTGGGGGCACAGGTCCCCACGGGTCACTGTGAATGGCACAAGCTCTGACCTGCATGACTGAACTCCTGGACTGATGCAAGGACATCACCCGCTTTAAGGACGTTACTCAGCCAGTGCCTACTGGTCTTTCTCTTAAAAGGCAGCAGAAAGATTTAGGCTATTTTAAGCCTTGCAAAACATCACCTAAGGAATCGGGGCCTCTTTTCAAACCACCTCCATTTACTCTGGCCAGAAGGCAAGAAAGATCTGCAGATTACTACACCACCGAGTGCAAGCAGTCACGAACCAATCCGACCTGCTGCCTCCTCGCAGCGAGCCAACAGTGCTGTCTGACCAGAGCAGCACTTCTGACCACCACACACCTCTGTCAGGGTGTACGCCTCCTCTGCCGTGCACTCAGCCTTCACCGTGGGGTTGCTCAGGGCAAATATGATGGGTCGCTCGTTGATGGCAGCCATGGCTTTGAGCACGTCGTGGGAGAAGAGCCTCCCAGCCCCTGCCACTCCTGGAGAAGCACACAAAAAACAGAATCAACACCTCAGGGCAGGTGACAGCGACCGCAGACGAAGCTCATGTTACCCCTGGGGCATCCCACTCAGAGCAAAGCTTCTCTAGCAGCGGGAGATGGGACACAGGCACTGCTCGGGGCTGCCTGTACTTCACAGTTTTCACAGGAGCAGCTAATTAACGTGTTCCAAAAGCCTGTTTCACATGATCCTTTGTACTGATGTGTGTCCTGGGTAAGCAAGTGGGAATTACAGGTTCTCCACAGGTGATTCATCCTGGCTGGGTGCTAACAATGCACGCCTGACACTGGTGTTCCTGACCACACCCAAACCCAGAGGTACAAATACACCAAAATGGTGTATGTTTGTACAGTGGTTGCGAACCTCAGGGTACCTACTCGGCTAAAAGACACCTTTGCTTTTCCAAATAAATCTTGTGCAAAGGCAATCGCAGTCATACCAGGAAATACCTGTAATCTTATCTGTTTTCTGCAGGCAGGCACAGTTATAAATAAATACCTACAGGTGCCAGTGACCTGACAGGCACTGGTGATCTGCAGCAAGAAACTGCTCCTTCAAGCCTTTCTGCTGGTCGAGCCTGACCAGAGAAGCTGACTGGGGGAAGGAAAAAAAAAAAACCCAAAACAACTCAAGTTAGGGAACTCCTGCAAAGCAGAAGCATTGTGTTTGTGGCTGCTCTCTGTTACCAAGGTGCAGAAGGAGCACTCGCTCTCCGCTGCACTGAGAGATAATCTGCAGCTCAGTATATTTTCAAGCAGAAAATTGGCCTCACATTTTCATCTTATTTGCACCAGCAGAAATGCAGATCGCTGTCACCAACCTCCCTGGAGCCATTTAAAAGCAATTTAAAAGGCAGCAAATACCCTAAAATTACAGAAACAAGGATAACCTTACTCACCAATGATAGCTGAAGGCCGGAGTACATTCACCGCCTCTACAAATGTCTTTGGTATCTGCTCTGGAGGCCGATGCGTAAACGGTTCCTGATTGGAATCTACCTTTTGTTCTCGGCCCTTTGGGTGAAACATCGATTACTTTTGTGAGAAGGACACAGGGGAACCACTGGCCCCCTGTACTGAGGTATTTCAAGGCACGGTGCACCCCTACCTGAACCAGCAAACCGAATTTGTCAA
Organism: Oxyruncus cristatus; assembly: GCA_013399855.1. Taxonomy (NCBI): domain Eukaryota; kingdom Metazoa; phylum Chordata; class Aves; order Passeriformes; family Cotingidae; genus Oxyruncus; species Oxyruncus cristatus. The sequence continues at coordinate 23,821 of VXAY01003180.1, forward strand.
ACATCCATATTCTCCTGTAGGCCTCCTCGGCAGAAACACCACCTTCCACCATAGCCATAACAATGAGGTTTGCAATTCCCAGGGCAGCCTTGTGGATAAAAGGACTTCGGTTTTTAACAGGTCACAAGAGAGGTCTGTCATCACAAACACACCACCCTGTTCAAGATCCCCACAAGAATCCTTCAGCTCTGAGGCACAGTGAATGCCTGCCGAAACGGGGGCGGGCTCCTGGGACAACAGTGACACATCTTCAAGCAAGAAAACAGAGGGGCAGCTTTCCTGCTGTGCTCCTGTGCCTGTACCAGCTCAGGAGCCACAATAAGCAGCCCAGCCAGGCAGTAAGAACGAGTCAGTGCTGCAGCCCTCCTGTCAAGAGACCACAGTGTAGTGCTCTGTGCCCAGCTCCAAAAGCTCCAGACTCCCCTCTGTTCCTGCTGCCCGAGATAAAGGCCTTGCAGAGGGGCAGAAAGGAGACGCTGAGGGCTGAGAGAAGAAAATGCTGGCTGGCACTGCTTCCCCCTGTGTCCCTTCTCTTGGCTCACTGCACAGGCTGCTGAGGCTGGCAGGAGAAATAAGGTAGAGCTCAGTGCAACACTGGCCAATTACTGCAATCAGGGCCTTCAGCTAATTAAGTTATTTTGTCAGCACCACAGAAGCAATTGTGCTGATGTACCAAGAAGCACAGTCAGTGCTTGTCCTGACAGTGCTGCACCAGTAACTGGTGCCTGCCGCAAACACACGCTGACTTCACCTTGCTGAGAAAAGCACTGTGTGCTTCTCTCCTATGTTATTAAAATTGACAAGATGTTCTTAATAAATCGTAACTTTATGGTAATTTTCCCTTTGACTACACCCAAGACCCCGATACTTTTTTCCAAGTCCACGCAAGAAAACGAAAAACTTGAGTCCTCTCAAACGTTAAACACCTTTCACAAAGTCCTGTTTTAAGCAGGCAGTCCCTTCTCTTAATGTATTTCAGCTGGCCTTATACAAAAAGTTCTGCAGTGAAGTTCAGGGAACGCAAACCTCCGTGAGCCCCACGGAATGAGGAGACACACAGCCAAACCTCTTGTTGCTCTAGAGCCCTTAGGAGAACTCACCTCTCCTGCCCCAAGGAACAGCACTTTCTGCTCTGTAAGTGGTTTACCAGTGGCTTTCTGTGCTGCCAGCAGTCCTGCCAAGGCCACTGAGGCTGTCCCTGTAGAAGCAGTACCAATCTGAGGTGAGCTGAACAGATCCACGTGGTTTTAGGCAAAGATTCTGCACATACATTAAGGAACATAAAGGGTATACCTTGGATATCGTCATTGAAGGTACAGTATTTCTCTCTGTATTTTCTTAAAAAACGGAAAGCGTTGTGGTTTCCAAAGTCTTCAAACTGGATAAGTGTGTTCTGGCCATACCTACAGAACATGGCAAATGTTTTTATCTTATTCTTATCACTAGACACGGAAAGAAGAACAACCCATTTAAAACAAATCCTTCACCTAACCAATTATCTCTGGAAACAGGATGTCCTCAGGCCTTCCACTGCTACAAACAGTGCTGTTTCAGTTCTGTACCTATTTAACAAAAGACTACAAGCAGCATGTTCTAGGTCACAGAGACAGTCACTGCAAGGCCAGAAATACAGCCACGTGTTTTGACTTGTTCCTCTCCTTATTCCTCAAATGACTGCTTCAAGGACAGAGTGTTGGGGTCTTTCTGTGCCAGCAGTTCTGGCAGGAAACTCGGTGTCCTACCTGTCTGTAATGGCTTCCATGAATTCATCAATCAGGTCATCGTAGACCTGCGAGCGATCCCTCTTCTGGTACAGGCCCATATAAAACGGATCTTTTAAGAGAGTCTGAAAAGAGAACAAATCAAAGAGAGCAGCAGGGTAAGTCACTTCCTCAATACACAGCTCTGCAGAGTTCACAGGGGCACCCTTCACACCGAAGGTATTGCATTTATACAGCCCCTGTGACTGCCTCCAGCCCGTGTCAATGTCCTCTGAGTTCAGCTGGCACTTGGGGTTGGTGATGGCTGCTCTCAAAATGGAACAAATCAATACTGTGAACAGTGAAGTGCTCTAATAAATCTGACTCGCATTTCCAGCTTCTTAAAGCCAGGTCAAAGCTGACTGCCTATTTCACAGCCTATTTCCAGCACTCCAGTCCCTTCCCAATGCACCGTTTCTCGGGCAAATTAACCGGCACTTCTCAATCACGGGTATGTCACTGCAGAGCGAATCCCAAATCACTTACCCTTTACATGGTAAGTATTTGGCTTTGTCTTAAATGGAAGTGCTCAAATAAAAATATCCTCTTATAGTACTGAGTACCCTTAAATAAACACTTCTCATAGGGGTAACTTAAGGCAGGCAAAGTTCAGTCAACTCACCATGTTATCGGTTCCAACGTCGATGCACACAGGCAAGCATTTATCTGGATGTATTCCCGCACAAGCTGTATACAAACACAGTTTTCCTACTGGAATTCCCATCCCATACACTCCTAGGTCTCCCAGACCCAAAATTCTCTCTCCGTCAGTGACGACAACAGCCTGGGGGAGGGGGGGAGGGAAGCAGGTGAAATTATGTATCATCACTGAAATTTATAAAGGTTAAATCAACACCAGCCTTGCTTTCTCCAGGAAAAAACCTCAGCTATGTGTGCACAGTCAGACAAAGAACAGATTACAAGGAATACTTTACTTGTATTGCTCAGTGCTCAATTGCAGTGATGCTCAGTGTTAGAATCTGCTATGCACCTTTTCCTTTGCTGGTATCCACCGCTCAAATCCTTGTGGAAGGGCCCAAGCAAGGATTACAGCCATGTGGAACTGCAGTTTGTAGAGCCTGGGTTTGGGATTTCCACTCGTAAATTCAGACATCAATAAGTCTGTAAGGCATAAGGTGAAGCTCACCTCGCCCCGTGGCTCTCGACCCAGCTGGGTGACACGGGATTTAACGGCAAAATCTGGGCCTGACCTTGAGGACGAGATCACCTTTCCTGCTGCTGAGTAACACAGTAAGCAAGACCCAGAGGTGCGTTCCCCAACTTTATGAAGTAAAATAAAAAATTTGGCAAGTCTAGTTCTCACCATCACTGTTTGCTCGGACCAAAACCCTCACATTTAGAGTGAAACACTGAGATCCAAGATATGCATTATCTTCATGAGCTGCACTTTGCCACCACCATTAAAGAGCCAAGGATACATTATTTAATATTAACATTTCCATCAAATACTGATAAATCTTAAAAAGCTCAAATGAGGTGAAATAACAGCTAGAAATAAAATTACACAGTGGTGGTACCTTAACGTCGTTCTCTGGCCAGTTGTTCACAATTGACCTTATATGGCCTCTGTCTGAGATAGAAATAAATAATCCTCTGGAGGAAAAAGAAGAAAAAAAAAAAAGGCAAGCAGAAATATTTAATGGGTGAAAGTTAGAAATTTCACCGTGCTTTGTAAAACTCAAATGTCAAACAGGACAATTTTCTTAGAAGTTAAAAGTGTTACGATCACTGACGTAAATCATCCAAAGGACAAATTACACAAAAGTCTGTCTGCCTTACTTTGAAACTCTAAAGTAAGAAGGCTTTTCATGACGCTACCTGGCTTTTACACTACTGCAGACACTCACCCTTCAGGGTTTATCCACCTCTAGGGTGAAACAGCTCTGGTGTTACCGTCAACCTGACAGCACCCTTTACTTTCCCTGCAGGGATGTGAGAAGGGAACCTGGTCCTAAGCCTGGCTTTACCTTAGTGAAGCTCCACCACGACATTACACAAGGGGAGGGGAGGGAAAAGAAAGGCGAAAGGCCAGGAGAAGAGCTGTGCCTCCCACTGCTCCTCCACAGGAACGCGGGAGGGGAGGCAAAGGGGAGAGGTGAAGAGGAGTGTCTGTATTTCCCCTGCTCGAGCAAGCCCACTGTCAGGAGGAAAGGAGGCACAAAAGGATGGGCAGAGGTGGTAAAACGTAAAATTAACGACACTTGGAACGCGCTGGTTCTTGGAAAGAAAGGAAGCCTTCCGAGTTCCATCCTGAGTCCCAGGCCGTGCTGCTGCTCCTTGTACAGACAAGGAACACCTCAGCAAGATGGGGGACAGCTTTCAAACCGATCTATATAACACATACAGAGATGTGGAAGAGTGGGGGGAGGGAAGTGTGTGAGAACTAAGGGACACCTTTCATGTCCCCTGCCCCAGATTAGGAGAAAACCCGTGAATTTCCTACTGTCTTGATCCCAGCAGCCACGTCCTCGCGGCAGTGAGGGATCAGCCCTTCCTCCACACAGCACTAAAGCCCTCGAGCAAAAGGGCTCCAGAAACACACTCAGAACTGCAGAGAGAGTGCCATGGAAATGAGCTGGAATGACTGCCAGCCTGAGCTGGTTTCCTCAACACAGAGCTGGTAACACGAATATTTGTTCTGCAGCCACGGCTGAACACAAACCAGATCCCGGCCAAGTGCCTTTACTGTCAGAATAACTGAAAGCTGACTCCTGGTAGCACAGCTGGCATAGGATTAATACAGTTGTAATAAAAGTAGCAGCAATACATACATATGCATATATATGTAGTTCTTACTTTGGTCTCCTGAAGATGTGTCCGTACTGGGAGCAGGCAAGGCCTACTGTTGGTGTGTACACAATTGGCATCAGCCGCTCAATATCATCCTGTAACACCCTATAGAACAGTTTTTCATTTCTCTCCTGGATTCCCATTATATAGATATACCTGTAATTAACCAAAACAATGAAAAACACCACTTATTGTTTCGTATTTAGCCTTGTTTAAAACTACATGGAAAAAAAGTGAAAGCAAAAAAACCCTCCTTCATAAAATTCCTGCTCCTACTCAAGTCAGACTTAGACCACTGAACAAAAGCTGGAAAAAAGAGAGCACCAGTCCTAAAAAGCTGAAATAAAAACACTGGTGTGATATACAGTGCATGCTAAAAAGTTAAAGCACAAACACACAATGTGATAAAAGATAACCCACGGGTTTATCGCAGGATGCAGCTGGGAGTCCCATCACTGTTATAAGCAAAACTGCCAGTGAGAGAATTTTTCATCCAGAAAATGTTTAAGGTCCTGACAGTAAGGTCATGTTTATGCTAACACACACCTGAAACAAATTAACTCCTAACAGCAAGTCCATTTTGAAGGACTTACCCAGGTGCGTAAACTAAATCTGAATTTTTGCAAATTTACTCACCAATTCACTGTATATCAACTTATGTTCAGTCCTGCTGACCCAACAACATAAAGATAATGACTTAGCAGTTTGTCTTGGGGGCTACAGCAACTGGGCACTTGGCCAAAACAGAGGACATGGCTGTTTCAGATCAGCAAGTGACATGATGTGGATTTAAGAGTCATCTTTCAGCTTTCATGAGAACAAAAGAGCTTTGATGTGGTCCAGTGAGCCTCAAACCACTCCAGCTCTCCTCTCCCCTTTAGGAGACTGTGTATTTTTACATGCAGATACACACAGGGCTTATATGAACACAGTAACAGGACGCTGAAAACATACCATTCTAAAAACAAAACAAATCAGAATCCCTCGCATTTTGCTCACCAAGCCAGTGGGTAAAACAATAAAAGGCTGACACAGAAAAAATACACGTGATGAGACTCAAAATTCTAAGCTTGTTATTCCCTTCTAGCAGGAGCTGCTGCTGAATATGTAAAACACTGTTTTTCATGCCTCAAACCCTCAATTTACCTTCATTATTCGTATTTCTCTAGCATGTGCCAGCTCCCCCTTCCTCCCCGCAAGAGTTCTGTGCCCTGACAGCCCCCCACCTAATCTTATATATTACAGAAATACATACTACAGGTTACAGGGAGGTTTGCAGCTCTGTTAATAATTTGCACACATTCCTTTCTGTTACCTTACGACCGTGGCATATTAGAAGAAAAAAAAAACCAAAACGCAAAAGCTCTCCAACCTCATTCCGCCACGTGATAAAAGCAGCTTCCTGTGCCAAAGTGAAAGTAACACCCACCAGCTGAAAAACCCAGGGGAGGCATTCTAAGCTTTGGTTATCCCCACACAGTATTTTCACATTTCCACGTTATTTCCATTCCCAACTTCCGTTTTATTCCCGCCTCCAGTACTTCCATTCACTTGCGCGGGAGAACAAGGCCGGAGGAGTGCTTACTTCTCCAAGGGGTCAGTCATTTTTGCCAAATTCTTATGGAACCGTAAGGCTTGAATGTCTTGTGTCTCTATCTTAGGAGGTAGAAGTCCTTGCAACCCAAGCATCTGCCGCTCGTGTAACGTAAAGGCCATTCCCTGAAAAGGAGAGGTGAGAAATAATCAGCAGTTCTTCCCCTGGCATCTCTAGGAATGTTCTACTCCTGACTATTCCCCGGCACTTTTTCTCGTGGCAGGTGCCACAGCAGGCAGGGCCAGCGTGTGTTTGCCTCTTCTGGGGTGCTCCTCGTCCTTTGTGGGTATCCCTTTCGACCACAGCTTTTCCACACCTCTGAGGCCTCACGTCCTTTGCCAGGTCTCATCTTCCCCTGTGAAGCTGGAGGACCACTACGAGGTCCCACTGCAGACTGGCTAAGGGTTAAAAAAATGGAATAACAGCTGCCTTTTCAATTGTTTCACAGCAACACAAAGTTGACCAAGAACGTGTGGGTCACCCAGTCGGGTCCCTACAATGGCAAACACATTTAGCCCACAGATTTTTATCTTAATTGCTCCATTTGCTGCTTTCTTGTACATACAGCCAGATCCCAAAGTTACTGAGTTGCCCTAATGCTTCTATGAAGGTCACAGTTCAACCCAAATCCTTCGCTTTTACTTAGGGATAGAACTAATCTACTCGTCTACAACCAAAAAATCTTCATCTGTAGCAAACTGAGCTTCGGAAGAGCTAAACCGCAAATATTTCCCGTTCCCTGTTTCAGGGTGGACGAGGAGTTTTAATTTATTGCTATTCAAATACTTCATTTGAACTATCTAATGATAACATCCAATAAAGCCAGTTTTCTACTTGGCACACGCAGCAGGCTGCAGGGAGGTACCTGCTGGTGGAGACTGACAAGCACCTCCGCGGAGCAGTGAACTCCTGGCTGTAACTTCGGGAAATGCTCACTGATCCACGTGCGGGTTTGTTATGGGTGATCAATAAATTCGCTCAATCAAACAGAAGTCCCTATAAGCACACTGAAATGGTTAAAAGTAGATGCTGTAATTGCAGGCCCAGATTTGCAAAGGGAGGGGGAATGGGGGTTCGGCTTGCTGAGCAGTTTGTGTCTTGTCTTGTAATGTTGTGAAGGACTAACCACAGTGACAGTTGACCTTGTGATTCTGTAAGTTCTTTGCTCTAAGTATCTTAATAGGAATAGAATGCATTCACAAGTGAGGAGTGAAAGATTGCAACTGCAACAATTTATTGGAAGCTTCATGGACTAAACCCCCCTTCGGACTGAACCCCAGCAACGGGACCTGGCAACAAGGCCCAGCAACAGGACAGAGCCCGCGAAACCAGAACCAATGTTCTGGGAGCCGTGAAATGGAGTCCAATGATAGACTTGAGGGGGGAGGAGAGTAAAACGGGTATAAAAGATGGGTCCTGACTTGTACTCGGGGTTGACTGCTGGCGGAACAGGAGTTTCCCCCGGTCACCCAGCGCGCTGATTTGCTCATTTGTCTTTTCAATAAACTTTTCCTATCTTTTTAAATTACAATATCTAGTCTCTTGACTATAACAGGTTCACAGCCAGCCTTGTCCCCAAACTGCTGACCACACCTCCCACGACAACAGGCCCCGCTTCTAAGCTTGCCACTTCCAGAGGAGCAAATGATAAGCTCTCCTCACTTCAGCTCGTCCAGGCGGGCCAGGCTCAGTGAGCAACCAAATCAGTATCTGCGGCCGTGGGAGCTGAACGCCCAGGGAAGCCTTCGCTGTGCCAAGGCTGTGCATCGGCCTGTGAGGAAAAGGGGAATCTGAAAGGGAAGGGTTTGCTAACTGCACTGCTCCGGCAGAGATGGAAACGCGATCCGCTCGCAAACAACGTTTCCTTTGTTTACCAAAGCAGGCGGATTAGAAAACACAGGGCACAGTTTGCCCACGCTGGAAGTAGATTCTTACTGCCAAGAAAAAAAGAAACACCAACAAACCCAAAACATTCAAAAAAAGCTTTCTAAGGTTTGGTTTACGCCTTGTGATTACATTCCAAGTGCCTCCTGCAGTCACTAAAGTCATAGACTCAGAACAACCTGAGTTGGAAGGGATCCACACGGATCTTCGAGGTCCAGCTCCTGAAGGCACAGGAAAAAAATTAGTATGTTCCCACTTGATGGTAAAAGACATAAATTCATGTTAGAATATAAATGTTTTCAGAGGCATTTGCAGAAAGCATGGCCATTAATGGGAAGTCTCTGATTCAGAATATATTCTTAGTGTAATTAATCACACTTGAGTGGTTTCTAACCAATACAATACTCTTTAGGGAAAAAAAAAATCCCACCATTAAAATAATTACTGTTTTTACATAATTATCCTCTCTGCTCATTTAAATCATATTCAATACCAGTTGTTTTGACTACACTTATTTAAGCAGTCCACCTGCTTTTCTGTACTAATTCTATACTGTGTCCTAAAGAAATAAAATTCTTGAAGAGTTAGAAAGCAAGGAAAAAAAAAAAAAGAACAACCCCCCTCCAAACTTCCATGTTTTGCAAAAAAGCACTTGCAAATACTTTCTGGCAGAAAACTCAAATTTTAAGTGTTTAACCCTAAAATAAATTTGGGGTTTTTCTGCATTTATTTGTATTTCTGCCAATCTTCCAGGTAATAGATTTGACACTAAATACCGAACTCAATTTATGTTTTTTTCTACTAGGTCAGTATCCTTTTTCTACCAGTAGTTACAAGTCATTTGCAAACCACTGGTTTCTTCTAATACTAAATACAAATAAATTTCAGGTGATGGTTCACTCCTGAACTTTTTACTCTTTCTGCCGGATTGGTTTTTTTGTTTGTTTGGTTGGTTTGGTCTTTTTGTTTGGTTTTTGTTTTGGGGGTTTTTTGTGTTTTTTTTCTTTGTTTGGTTTTGTTTGTTTCTTTCTTCGGGGTTTTGTTTGTTTTGTTTTGTTTTTTGGCTGGGTGTGCCAGTCACTTCGGCCACTTCAGTGATACTTATTTCAGAAAACTGACTTGAATAATCCAGCATTTCCACTGAGAACACAACCATGTAAACAGCACTGGCATGAGAAAAAAAACAACACAAACTGAATGCCCTTTTTTTTTTTGGTATATTGCAAAGGATCTTTTTCAGTTTCACTTCTGCAGCTATTACAAGAAATATTTATTCTCTGTGCACATAAATGCATCTTCCTCTTTTCCTTATATGCCCCCTAATTTGTTACCATCAGCAGTTGATGTCTTTTCAAAACCACGCTTTCTCAACACAAACTGTCTCTGCAGTGCAAGTGATTTGGGATACAAAGCTGAGCACAGCTGGTAAACATCTGTAACATGTTGAACTGTTTACTTCGGACATTGCAAAACCAGAAATGATGCCAAAATACTCACAATATTCAGAAGAGGAAGGGAAACAAGAAGTTTAGTCTCTGGTCAGTGAGGCCACTGAAGTCAATAGTTCAGGGCATGGGGAAGCCCAGAATCCCTTCAGTGGTACCACACTGGCTACTCCAAACTAAATTAAGTATCTCACCAGCAAAACCTACACGCTCCCCCTCAAGTCCCTCAGAAATAAAGTCTGCCCAATTTTCAGTTTCCACTATTAGCATGTCACAGGAACGTCGCTTTGCCCTGCTTCCCTGTGGAGAGAAACCAGTGACTTCAAACCACCCGGGCCCCTGATCACACCCGTGAGCGCTGAGGGTGGTACCAAGCAGAACAGCAACCCACCTTCAGCCAGTTTACTGACATTTTGTTCCTGTCTGTGGGCAACCCGGGTGGTCAGTGCGTGTGGAGTTACAATAACATTGAGCACGGTAAATTTTTAGGTGGCTATAAGTACTTCCAGCCGTTTATTCACATGACAATTACATCTCACCACATTAAAAGATGCTTTAATCTCTGCCCAGACCTAACTCAGGAATCAGAATGACACCAGCCTCCACAGAAAAATTCAATCCTTGTTCCAAGTGGAACACAACATCAGTCCAGAGCAACAGCACTTGGGGTATTCCATTCCATTCCTTCCAGCACCTGCTGTATTCCATTCATCACCTTTATCCATGACCATCAGCTGCCTCCTGTTTCGGATTTGGATTGCGGCTTGTTCCCCATACAGCACCTCGAAGGAGGGAGAATTTCCTTGAACTAGTGTGCCTGGGAGCTGCAGAATTACACACCTCCTACCCTTCTGCCTCCTTCTATAAACCCCAGTGAGCCTGGCAGAACCAGCCCCAGTGAGTCAGGGAGGCCCTCTGCAATTCGCAGCGGTGGGACCGATGTTCTCATGGGCCTTTAAGACCCCAGGACTTACTTAAGGGCCAAATTTCCTCTAGTTTTCCCTGGGATTACATCCCTAAATACTGTAACGGTTTGGATTTAAGCCACAGGATCACTTTTTGGTTTCCCTTGACCCCACAGCGCTGGGTGTCCTTTCCCCGAGTGCTGTGTGCCGACTTTCACTTGGATTAGTTTCCTTAATCCTCTTTACAGCTCAGAACCAACAGGTGTCCTTTGTAAGACAGCACAGACAAAGCAAGGAGGGCACCCAGGAGGAAACCTGGCACAACTCAAAGCCCAGAGGTGAATTAATTACCACACAAACTTTACTGCAACAAACCCAGTGTTCTGCTGGGGAGGTAGGAAAAAAGCGAGTGAAGTGTGGACAGTGTTTTAGTTAGGACAAGCTCACACTCGTATCACCACGAACTCTCTGGCACTGGGACCTCACAGCAACTGGGCTCTATCACACAAAGCCAGCGCTGCTATAAATACCAGCATATTAGAATTCTAGCTGCCTGCTTTGCGTGAAGGTAAACAGGAGACCTGAAACCTTCAAGCGTGATTTTTATAGCACCACCGAGTAAGTTACTCGGAGAGGTTTCTGAGTAGAGAACTACTAGGAGTGGTAATTTTTCCCCCACCTGCAAAATCTTGCAGGCGCGTACAACAGGAGGGGATACTTTCAACTCTCATATGTAACAAAAATCCCATTCAAGGTTCCCCCCCCCCATAAAGGTTTAAATAAAGAATATATCCAAAAATGCCACTGTTTGGAAAATGAGTTAGCCTAATTCACAGGGAAGATTTAACAAATGGTTTCCATGCAACTCCTGATGATTCTTAGAACACATTCAGCAGTGTATCACAGCCTGTGAAGCAGCATCATAAACATTTTGAACATAAAGTGTATTTTACCTTGGACTGTGGGCTGCTTCTCTTGACTTTGCTCCCTTTTCCTAAATCACAAAGTTCACTATTGCACAAGATGCCTCCACTGATAATTAATAAAGTTCATTCATAAGAATCAAAGGTGTCTTTGTTATCTCGACCACAGATTCAAAGTTTCTCTGCGTTTGTGAGGGCAGGGCCAGAATATGGAAATCTCCTCTGATTTCCTTCCTCCTTCATTTTTTTTAACTCCGTTTTATATCTTTATTCTCCCAGGAACAGCACAGTACATGTGCTGCAGGGCGTGGCTGACACAGCACAGCAATATACTCCCTGCTGAACTGTGAAATAACCTGGACCTTCATCGTGTTATTCACCCTTTGAACACCTCCATCTCTCTGCAGGCAAAGATGCCACCAGCTCTTGCACCTCCCCTGGATGTGTGGAACCAGATGTAAATCACTCTGGCTGATGAACCACTCTCAGCTAACCCACAGTTCTCTCACTTCCCAACAATGTGGCTTCAAACTAAAAGCATTTCCCTGCAAAAAAGGGGACAAAGTCAGAAGGAGAAAGCCAAGGCAGTCACTCAGCCTCCCCGGGGTTCGTTTTCCACGGTCAGGGTGAAGCTGTACGCTGCAAATCATGAGCATGATTTGAAATGGCACCCCTGAGCACCTCAGAGACATCCCATCACACTGCTGCTTTTCTAACTCGGCAGATGTCGTTGCTCCTGTTCCCCTTTAATGGCACCAATCCTACAAGAAGAACACGAGGACAGCTCCCTTCCTTCCTCCACCCACCACCCCAGCAGCTCACCAGCCCTGAGCAGAACAGCTGCTCCAAGTTCAGTGAGGTTCAATACCACCCACCACCTTGTGGCACTCACAGCACCTCTCCAGACAGATGATAAAAGCTGGTTACAGATTAAACAGTTCCATCTCTCCACATTTAATTCCTTTTGAGAGCATGCAGGTCTCAGGGGAGCTGATAAAAGCCGCGGGTGCATGGCCACGTAACCTCCACCCACCAATCCCTCCCCTCTCCAAACCAGTTGGGCAGGACACAAAACTGGTGATGGGACTGCTGGGCTGTGTGTGTGTGTTTCTGTCTCTTTCCTGCCTTCTTGGGCCTTCCTCCCTGACCGATCAGAAGCTGCGAGGATCGTTTCAGGCACTGCATTTCTTAGCCACAAGACAACCACCATGTGCACTCACATCTCCACATCCTGTTTGTCCTGGTTTCCCCAGGAAGGCACATGGGCATTGTGTATTCTACACCCTGGCTGCTCGACCCAACCGACACAGTCCAAATCTAAAAAGCATTAAAATAAATCAAACGTGTCAAAAACCAGCGTGGTGGGAAAGGGCAGCAGAAGGGGAAGAGAACATCTGCTTTTAGATCTCTAAGTTCACACAATCTTTTCTTCACATTCTCTTGTCCTATCCCATTTATTTTCTCCAAACAGCTTTGACTTTGGGTTGAGGGTTTTTTTGTTGTTGGTTTGTCTTTTATTTCAAACTGGAAACACACAGTCAGAGTGCTTCCCAGAAGTCAGTGAGGTCATGTACAAGTTTGTTAAGGAAACTGATTCTTTACACAAAGGTAAATCTATCACAGTTTCTGGAAGTATTTGGCAAGGCATGGGTGAAAATAAATTGGGCTGAAAAACCGGGGAATGAATACAGATGAAACTGTGATTAATTTAATGTGATTAATTTAACTGTTAACAATTTAATGGCTGGGCAAAATACAACATGTGAGTTGTATATGGAAGGCAGACACCAGGAAAGTTCCTCAGGATCAGTCTGGGATTAACTTACCACCTGCAAGCCCCTCCTTTAAAATTTATTGTGCATTTCCACACACGTGTGCTCGGGCATATGCACACATGCAAACATGCGTGGATGTGTGTGTTCAATGTCCTAAAGACACCTGCTCAGGCTGAAAACTTGAGAGGCGTTGTCAGTGCAGGAGAACAACGATTAATGGATTCAGTATCGGGAGGAACGGACATCACCAAAAAGTCGGGGGTCATGTACTCGCAGATCAGCTGTTCTGTGCTGGAAGAAGAAATCCTGGCCCATCTGAAGCATCGCCACAACATAATAAAACTTTAATTGCCAGTACTAAACAAATGAGGTTGTCCTAACAGTGTTCTAAATGCCCAACAAGCTTAAAATGCTGCCTTGGCACTGCGGGGATCTCCAGCAGAACAGAAGGTCCTGAAGCCAATTAACTGTAACCTGAATCCCTGCCAGAGAGCAGAAATCAAACATCATGGAAGACTGTAAGCAGACAGGGGTGCCAGCAGAAGTTACAGTAGATTCTGCAATTGTCTGGCCGCAGCAGTGCCTGGTAAGAGCTCGTGACCTCTTCCGAGCCGCCCCGACGACAACAAACACTTGAAAACTGGCCTTCCAACACAAACCCCCAGACCGGCTGGTGGAGGAATGTCCACCTGCAAAAGGCAGGCAGGGACGGCAGGAAAAGTAAAAAAGGATGAGGAGAGAACCACCCACTCCGGTGGCAAAGAACAAGAGCAGGCTGATCTGCACCAGGGGAAGGGCTGGCTCCTGCCACCTTGCAGTCCCTGTTTTAGGGCCCACGTGTATTAGGGGAGACCAAACGTTCTGTGGAGTTGATAGA
>VXAY01003192.1:0-18821 GCA_013399855.1 Oxyruncus cristatus
TATATATATATGTATATGTACATTCCAATTGTTTGCCCAAGAGAAAGAGGAGGGTGCTTCTGTTGAAACCAGAGAGACATTAAAACTGCATTTTCATTTTTCTAGACCACTCTTTTTCTTCTTATTTGTTTTTTTTTCAAGAATGTTGCATTTTTTCAGGACACTGTGACAGTCCGTATAAAAAGTAGAAGAAAAATAGTAGAATTTTTTTGCCATCAAAGAAGCAAGCAGGGAAGAGATGATTTTACTTTCACAGCTAATTTTACCTCTCCAAAATTAAAAGTTTCTAGATTTCTGCCCCTACCTTGGTGGTCCTCTGCTTTGTCTTACACAACTCAGATACTTTCAGATCACATCTCTCTAAGACTTTTGAAGTTAGACCTGGTTATTCTTGTCCTCCTCCAGAGCATTTAATTCAAAGTGTTTTCTTATAAATGTCGAGAATGAGAGCCCTGTATATATGTGTGTGCATGTAGCTATGTGTTAATGTCATTGGCTGTTGATAATAAGCTGTCAGCTACAAAGAATTAAATCACAGTTTGTATTAGTAGGAAATGGGACTATAGCAAGGTGTGGGGTCCTTGGGCAAACACTCAGCACGGTTCCAGATGCCATACAATTGCAGCACCAGGGAGAAGAAGGGAGTCTCAGGAAGGTGTTGGCAAGGAGCATGGGGTACCAGGTCATACCTTCAGCCCCATGGAGGCCCCGGCCCTGCAGTACCTTGACACTTCCAGAGAACAAAGCTGTTCAGCTGAAACAAAGACTTGGACCTTGTTTATTACAGCTCGTTACTCAGAGGGAAAGACATTTAAAGTGAGTGAAAGTAGTAGGATCTAATGTTTAATTCTGAAAGTGGTGACAATAGGAAGATGAATAAAAATAGCATGAAATACAATTTGCCATGCTTTTTGGAAAACAGCTGACTGCATTAATTGGGTACTGCTGAATTTCTATGGTAATGTCTCTTCTTGGTTTGGACCAAGGAAGACTAAGTAGGTAGGTTATGAACTTGGACTTGACAGCTAATTCATGAATTTTCCATTTTTCCAAATAAGTCCATCTATTCCACTCCTCACCACAGCATATGATCACTTGCAACAGTGCACTGAACTGTGACAGTCTAATGGCATCTCTTCTCTTTCTATACGCCTCTTTACTAGGTTAGAAAACATTGTGGATTGGATATACTGCATTGCATAAAATTCCTTTAAGAGAAAAATATAAACATATATAAATACAAAAAACCAGACACATATATCTATTTATTGATAGTTTTTAATTTTAAACGGAAAAGTGGTGAGCTCTATTTATAGTCCTTATATTTTTTAAGAATTTTGATTCTAGCATTTTTGGTTTAGTTTCTGAGAGAATTACAATACATCATATTGTAGTAGGAGTAAAAGGAAGCATTTTCTCGCAGAACAAATGCTACACTATATAGTAGGTGTATATACATATATATGTTCTAGATAGGAAAGTATCGCTTCTGTTGTTGTACCTAAAAGAGGGATTTGTGACCTGCTGTGCAATAAGCCCATCTCACACAGGAACACAAGGTATTTGGCTGTTTCATATTTATGACAAGATAGCAGCTGGGTGGTACATCCAACAAAGCTAGCCCTCTGATTCTCAAAACTTCAGATTTTATATACATTTTAGCAAACAAAGAAATCACCATTCACAAGTTACATAGTTATCTTATTCATTAGTATTCCACCATCTGCCAGTTAAATGATTCTGTCACTTCTCATGCTAATTATTCCTATGCTGAGTCTTTATCTTCTTTCCAGTCAGTGAGTTACTTGAGCTGGTGGTCCATGAGTCAGTGGACTCAATCTCTCTCTGCCAGAACTACCTTTTACCCAGCTAGTTTGGTGTGCAGCTGCAGATTGAGCTGTGGATGGCTGGAGCCCAAGAAGCTTTGAACTGGCACTGATCCCCTGCATTCCTAAGGGCACAAGAACCTGTGGTGCCAGCCAGGTGACAAGAGACACAGCAGGAGCTGTGTCAGCTGACTCAGAAGGAAGATCCCAGACTATCATGAACAGCATAAAATCCCAGGTGGTCCTTTGTTCATGGACCTTCCTTTGAAGCCCTGAGGTCTTTTTCACTGATAAGGCAGGACCCTGTTTCACAACTCCCTTCAAATTCTCTGTAACCCCCTGGGCAAATTGTTAACTACCCTCTGACCCTTAAGATATCACTGTGACTAGTATCACCAGCTTCAAAAAGACTCATTTTGTGAGTAGGAATATCAGTTAAGAGCCCTGCTGTCTTCAAAGAGTAGAGAGCTAGTTGTGCTCTTACTGTATGCAGTTCTGTACAACAGAAGAAGATTCACATCCTATCTTAAAATGACATGGAAACCTCCATTTCTTTATGGAATCTGTTGAAGATACTACAATAACGATTTCACACATATGTATACAGCGAAACCATAAAATAAGGTTCGACTTGGAAAAAAGCAGAGGTGAAAGGGATTTGGACTGCTGGTGGACAGTAGGCTCAATGTGAGTCAGCAGTGTGCTCTGGCAGCCAGGAGGGCAAATCCCATCCTGGGGTGCATCAGACACAGCATCACCAGCTGCCAGAAGCGGATCATCCTGCTGTACTCAGCCGTGATGCGGCCTCACCCTGAGTCCTGTGTGCAGTGCTGAGCCACACAATTTAGAAAGGATATGAAGGTCCCTGAAAGTATCCAGAGGAGGGCAACAAAGCTGGTGGAAGGGCTGGAAGATGTGTCCTGTGAGGAGGGGCTGAGGACTCTGTGTTTGACCAGCTTGGAGAAAAGGAGACTGAGGAGTAAATTGATGCTCTTTACAGCTTCTTGAGGAGGGGAAGTGGTAATGGAGGTGCTTTTCCCTGGGATCCAGTGATTAGGTAACATTTCTTTACTGAGAGGCTGGTCAAACACTAGAACAGGCCTCGCAGGGAGGTGGTCAGTGCTCCATGCCTGTCAGTGCTTTAAAAGGAGGCCTTTTGCCAATGGCCTTCAAAATATTCTATAAGTTTTGGTCAGTCCTTGAAACGTGCAGGCAACTGCACATTTTCCTTCCAACTGGAACTATTCTATCTATCATAAATATTTGTGAAAGCTGCTGAAACAGGTGAAACCAGAAAATGTTTTTCTGATATTGCAGCTTCTGTAAGCTGTTGCCCTTCTGGAAACGTTTGCTACATTGAATATGAACTGAATTGTATAATATATACTGTATCATTCTGTTTAGGACATTTTCCACAATAGTTTTGATTATTTGATGGTCCTAAGAGTTTTTCAATATCCTAAAAGACAGGTGAAGAAGACCTTATTACAAGTGCATCTGTGCCATCCCTGGAAGTGTTCAAGGCCAGGATGGATGGGGGGTTGAGTGGCCTGGTTTAGCAGAAGGTGTCCCTGCCCCAGTGTCAGAAAGAGAGGAAATGGCCTAAAGTTGTGACAGAAAAGGTTTATATTGGATATTTGAAAAAATTTGTTCACTGAAAGTGTGGTCATGCATTGGGACAGGCTACCCAGGGAAGTGGTAGAGTCACCATTCATGAAAATGTTCAAAATGCTTATGGATGTGGCACTTGGAGACATGGTTTAGTGGTGAGTATGCAAATGCTGGGTAAATGATTGGACTCGATGATCTTAGAGGTCTTTTCTAACCTAAATGATTCTAAATTTGTAACACTCAAAAGATGATTGCTGTCAGCGAGGTCTAGCCTGATACAATCCCCACACACACTCCTCGAGGTGTAACTCATAAGTTTTGAGATATGCTAAGGGATCTGATGTATTTCACTCAGCTCAAGGGTAATTTTGGTGAGTAACTTTACACTAATAGACATAGATGTATACATTTCTTTGTCTCTGTGTGTGTGCATTAGTTATGGTATTGTTCCAGGGAGGGTTTGAAGGGATGCCGTGATTGAAACCAAAACACCGCTGAAAGCTCAAAAAAACCCAGTATTTATTACAAAGTAGTGGCCAACAAAAGAAGAAACTGAGAGACAGGAAAGAGGAGGGAAATAAGTCCTCAGTAAAACCCCACACCACGCAGGTGTTACTTATGAGGTTGTCTTACCAACTCTGAATACCAAGAATTCTCCGTAGCAGCTGTGTCCTCGGAGGCTCAGCAGGCTCACACATCGTGGGCGTCCCCGCCAAAGGCAGCGCGGTCCTTCGTTTGAAGCGTGAGCCCCCCCAAGCTCGAGCCACCTGCTTTTTTATCCAATTTGCCGGTGACATTTACCTGGGCAGGTGTGGCCAGCACCGCCCAACCAGAGGCCCTCGGTCCCTCCCCCGTTATGTCAGTGGTGCCCCTTCTGCACACGCGTGTGTGCATTGGAATTTCCCCGCACCTGCGTGATGCATCTTGGGGGGGGGGTCTTCCCTTAACGAGCGGGGGGTTTACTTCATCACCCTCCTCCTCTTCACTTTCTCCTTCAAATGCCCTTGGAGGGCCATCAGCCAATAGTGAGACACCAATTAATTTTAGTTTATGCAAAGTGCTGCTTTCAAGGACAAAGTTCCCATTCAAAGGCCTTGTTTTCCCATAACTTGGCAGGAAAAGTATAAGCCACAGGTGGCTGGGCCAAACATAGACCAACAGTAGCAGCATCTAATTAAGCACGGATACACGTATCAATGTTGTTATCATGAATCTATAAGTTATTGTTAGAATCATTTGAAATCCTATTAATAAGTGCCGCTAAATCCTTTTTCTCCCTTATCTTTTGTATCTGTATTCTTTGCACCCTTACTCTTTTGTGTCTTCAGTCTCTGTGTAAATCATTCTTACTTGATTCTAATCTGATTTTCCTATGTATGCTTCATCCATGAAGTTCGTAATACAGTGAACCTTGCCATCAAACTCTGTTAACAAAGTCACACTTTCATAAATTTATAATAAAGTATAGTTTTTTTTGCCAATGCCTTTGACAGTGATTCTTTAAGCAGCCTAACCACTCTTGCAACACTTGAGTCTACAAATCTTTTTATCTAAGGGCTTGTTTCATTCCATTCCCTCCTTTTTATTCTCCTTCAAAACTGTATTTTCTATCAAGGCTCTGAACCAGAAGTCCCATGCATTTATGCTCAACTCTCACTCACCCACCTGCAGCACCTTTGCCCATCATTCCTTCCCATCTGTTGATGTCAGTTCCATGTACTACTTATCAGACACCTTGGTGACTCTTATCTATCCAGCTGCTCAGCAAAATTTGTCCTAGCATTCATTTAAACCATTGGCAGAAAAAATTGGTGCAGTCTGGTAGCTGATTAGTTATCACATTCCACTTGCTCAACTCGAGATAAGTGAAATCATAAGAATACAGCAATATAAGACAACAATGAGGGAGTAGGTGATGAAGCGAAGCAGTAGAGCAAGGAAGAACATTTTGGTTTAAAGAATGGTGTGTGAAGACTTGGGCTGATTACAGAGCCCTCTGGATCAGGTCCCCAGTTTTTCAAATTGAAATGTGGCTTCTTCACAATGGATACTTCTTGACAACCTCCATAGCTTTGTCAAGTGACATATGTTGTAGAAACAGTAGTATGATTCTCAATTTTACTTTGTTTTACTGAGCACCCTGAGGAAATCAGTATCCTCATCAGTAAAATGGGAATAATACTTATTCACCTTTGACAAGTGATCTAAGGATCAAAGTGCTATGTACAACTAAGTATTTTTACTATTACTACTTTGATGTGTAAATCACAGACACAATTGGCTGTAACTGTCTTTGAAGTTGTACTGAAAAATCATATCATATTCCTCTTCAGCAGTGATTTAATTTGTGAATTAGTGACATGACAGACCATAAGAATCTGTTTGGAAGCTTTCCAGTTGGTTTTCTCAATGTTTCTGATGTGAACTTGCACTTAGTGTTCAGTAAGCGGAAAATGTCCTCAAATTGTTATTATTGCATCATTTTCTTAGTGAAAGAATTTGTGTAATTATAAATCTTATTTTTGCTAATATGATTAATTTTATGATCTGGTTCAATTATCATAAATTATATTTACAAAACCAAAGTTGTTAGTCAAGCAACCCTGCTACTCCTACATTCAGACTGGTTTAGTACAGATGCAAATTTCCTTGGAATTAGGCAGGTGTGCTGTAAGCCAGCAGACTAATTGAGGCCTACTTTTCATCAGAAATCCTGTCAGTATTCCTTTGACCATCTAATAGACTGAATTTAATTGGTCAAATAGCAATACATTATCTTTCAAGAGGAAAATTCAAAAAGAGACATGATTTCCTTGTCTTGTACTCTGGTAGAACTCCTTTCCCTACACGCAGTTGCTTAAATGGCTTAAAATGAACTTAACTGAAAGTCAAGTTTTGCTTAATGAGTTTTGCTACTCATTAATTAATAAATTACAAATAAGCCTTCCATGTTATGAATCCAATATGATGACTGAAAAAAAATGTATGCCAAAAATGTCTCAAGTATGCAGAGTAGTACTTACACAAATCTCTTGCAAGACCGAATGACAAAAAAGACAAAGCAGAAGTCCTGTTGCATCCTAGTTTGATAAAGAAAATCTTGGAGATTATGGTACTTCAGGGCTGTGTAATAATTGCATAGGGACTATTAGGGAGTTTAAGATACTTTGCAAGTCAAATTAGCTTTTACAGGATGGACCATGTAAGGTCACATGATCAGGCAGCCCAAGGAATGGTCGGACTGATTTTCAGTAAGAATGAAGAGTTAGGCTCTCCTTTTTCAAATCTTTTGCTCTTTTATTTAAAATTAAAAGATGGCAACAACCATTCTTTTAATGAATGCTATGAAATACAATATTTTAGACTGTTAAATCTTCTTTAATGCTATCCAAGTATTGTAATACTATTCCAAAAATAACTTCTAGTTTATAAGCAAATATTAAAGCATTGTTAAGTCAAACAATATTCTGAGTCAAAAAATAAAATCAGATTGTTCTTCTTTCTTTCTCGATTTGCCCTTGGCTTTCCACGCAGAAACAGACTGCTGCTTTGGAGTACCTGCTGGAAAACAGTTATTGAAAGAGATGATCACTTTTTTAAGATTTGTCTGCACATATGCTAAAGAATTGCTACTTCTGTTGACTTTTCCCTTGTTAGACACCCCTTTAGTGGTAATCATATAACAGTCATCTCCCTTATGCTGGGGAGGATTTTTTTTGCAGAATCAATTGCTTTCTCTCTTTTTTATATTATATTATTATTTTTATATTATATTATATTTATTATATTATATTATATTTATATTTATTATATTTCCAGTCATCCGCTTGAGAACATCACTAAGGCAGATTTCCTAAGTGCTGTCTACACTGTAAATTACACTTAATGTCTGTGATAGTCACACCATTTTTTAATCTGTTTTTTTTATCTTTTATCTACACATCATTGAATGAGCTTATGTTTCAGGGCACGAGTTAAGAATTTTAAAGGTACAGTAATTTTTACCTGCCAATCTTCAAAAAATTCCTTCATGATAGGGGAAAGACCGTAGAAAGGAGCTCATGGTCCAAGAAGAATAAACTATTTATCTTGCTGTTGATATGCCTGATAAAATTTAGGAGATACAACAAGTACTTAAATGTCTATTTTTTACTATTTCACTTAAAAAAAAATTCAACAAGGAGAGTCAGCTAATAAAGTTTTAGTAATACTTTTTCCTAGCACAGAATCTCAGAATTTAATAGTTGTAGACTTGTTTATGAATTAAGACAAAGTTGCACTCCTGATGAAGTTAGAGGCTTTTCTGTGAAACTAATACTGTATTTGACATAGAAGGGAAAGAGTCTGGTTTTATTCCAATAGTATTAGAACATGCTATTTCAATTACATGTCATTTTCGTTGAGATGTTGACTCTCCAAAATTAAGAAGTCATATTTAAAGTTACAAAGGGGTTAATTTGTTGACCTCAACTTAGTTCAATTGTTATTAATGCATTTTATGCTAATTAAGCATGCTTTCTCAATAATTCCAGGAGGGAAAAACAAAGATTTTAAGGTTCCTACTAATCTAGCACCCTGTGGCTGAATGCTTCTAATTCTTTCATTTTAATGTACCAATTATATGCATTATACCAATAAATATGTCATAAAGAATTTATCATTTCAGCAACCCATGAGCTGCAAAAGCTTTAAATCATATTAAAATACGTGAAGCAGTATCTTTCCTTAAAAGTGTCAAAAGAAAGAACTGACTAAAACATTATTAGCATTTTCTGATGATGAGACCTTGAAAGCTTCAAATCAGTTGTCCATGTATAATAGTATATACAATATTGAGGAAATACAGAGTTACTGCACTCAATAAATATGTTTCATCCCTTAGGTAATGATTTGTCATTTTTAACTTTCAGTCTTTCACTTTTAAACATAATAATGGTCTTAAAATTTTGCTCTGCTCTATTATAAAACAGTTCTCATATTTTGCACCTGCATCCCAGTTGTCTGAACAATCATCACAGACCCATCCCATTAAAGTGATAGAAATTACTGTATTAGGTTTTTTCCTATGAGTTTGGTACTTGTTAAGGAAGTTTGACATCCTTAATTTGCAGTACAGGTCTGTATATTTTTGATTTATTGACTAAGACTTTTGCAGTGACTTTGTCTCAACCAGAATTTAATTTTCTGCGTATCACATGATGTAGCTTTCTAGTACCAATACAATCTCTGAACAGAGTTGGAGATAAGTAGCAGCCTCAAAACCTGAAAACCTTCAGCAGAGCAAAGACGGTAGGGATTTTTTCCAATGTTTACACTGTCAGTATGCCTTGTGTGCTACTATGATGGAAAGTCTCATACTTTAACAAAAAAGAAAACTTCAAGTTTATTTGTTTCATTAAATATTTTTCTTTCTCTACGTTATTTTAGTATTTAAAAAAAAAAAAAAAAAAAAAAAAAAAAAAAAAAAAAAAAAAAAAAAATTGAGCAATAGGGAGGAAAAATCTTACCATGAATAGTTTTGATGCTTTCCACAGTGTGACATGAAACAAAAAGTTTTCATCTTCAGTATGTTTATTTTAGAAAAATATTGAAAGATCGAATAATTATGATATATTAATTTCTATATTTTGTATCAACTGGAGTATAAAAGCAGATATAATCACATAATGCACCAAAATATAGTATTTTATGCTTATGCTTTACTATGACACTGTCACATAACATAAGCAGAAATAAATACTCATCTTAAAAAAATGTAAATTTCTTCTGATTTTTTGGATGTTTTTTGAACAAGAAAATATTTTTAATTGTTTTGATTTAAAGTGAAGATGACTTGTGAAATTCCAGAATAAATGTATGAAAATTCATTCAAGTCTATCCGTATTATCATAGAGGTGATTTTTCCCAAACCTCAGCTCTGAAAAGCAGTCAAGAGAAATTAAATGCAAGTTTAATTACATATGAGTTTCCCCCTTTATATAGCCCATAGGCAGGTGAAAGTTGCCCTTTTTATGAAGCCGAGCCTGGCCTCTAATCAGACTAGAAAAAAGACCAGCTCTGATGTACGTTATACATAAACTGTAACACAATAGCACTATCAAATTTTTGTCAGGCAATTAAATTTTATGCCAAGCTAATTCAATTTTGTTGCTGTTTTATTAAGTCGTATCAAAAACCCCTAAATCTGTTCTCTTCAGTAAATCACAAGTTTCAAGTTTCACAAATTTCCTAACTCAGACTCTTCGTTCTGCTACTTTGATATATTAAATATCCAACAAAGAATTTCCAGGGTCATAAATCTAGAGTGATAAAATTAATCCTATTGCTGAAGAGAAATAAATATTTCATTGCAGTTTTATGAGCTTTTGTTCCCTTTTCACTCGCAAGTAGGTGTTGTTTAGTGGTAAAAAGATATTTAGCTGCTGAAAAATGTATTAGAAACAGTACAGTAGTAATAGAATTCATATCTAAAAAGCTGTTCATTTTTCAGAATGAAGATCCAAGAACATCTGAAGGAAATCTTAAAACACAATATTGTAAATAACAATACTAGACTGTTTATTCTTCTTACATTATAGACTCAAGGAATAATTTTACTCTTATTAGTAATTTCACAATGGAAATTTTCTGCAATTTCACCTGAAAAATAGCTATGCAATCGAACTCACTAAACGTAAATGAAACTTGCAAGCTTAGAAATCAGAAATGCTAATCTAATTAATCTAATCAATTATTCATTTTCTTTCCATTTTTTCTTTCTTAGAAATGCAAAGAAATTTGAAGATTGGAGACGTTCATGCAGTGATTATACCTTCATCTGAGGTAACCATTACAGAAACGATTCAGTCTATATCTGTCACAACATACACTGCATTTCAAATCCATGTTATCTGAGATACAATGAGTATGTGGGGAGGTCTCAGGGGCTCCGCATAGTGTTTGTCACAATTAAGAAATGGGCTTGGGAGAGAGGAATGTACAAGTAGAAACAAATGGAGAGGCATCACAGGGTTTAGTGTTATGTGTTACACAGAGGGAATCACTTTCATCAAAGAGGTGCTGCAGATAAGCAAAGTGGGACAGTTCTCTGCTGTGATTGCATGTTGTACAGCCACTCTCAAATATCTGGAATTTCTCTAAAAGCCCCATTCCAATTTCACAAATATTTACCTGAAATTTGCACATACTGTGATAGCTCCAAGGCCCTGATGACTTTAAGGTTCTAAGTCCAGTGGTTTGGCTAAATCTGAAGAAGAGATGACCCATAATGTCTTGACAAAACACTGTATCCAGAAAAAAATATTGGTCCTCAGAAATGCACAGGAACAGTATAAGCATCAGATAGGCACAAAGCATTCACAGATTTGTTTGTTGTTTTGGGAGGGTTTTTTCACTTTTTTGTGAACTACTAGGTTAGTTCATTACTTTTTCTGTGAAGACCTGGTCCTTTTTAATGGGCATTGCTGATGTTCAAATTTTGGAACATATGAAAAATCTTCATTTTTTTCATAGTTACTAAGTGGAATGGCAGATTACTAATTCACAGTTGCAGGTGGCAAACCTTCAGTCCTGAAAGCCTCTACAAGCGCAGGTAGAAGCTTAAAACAAATAATACATTTACAGAACATCAACAGGAGTTTTTTAAAAAAAAAATTTTGTTGAGAGACATAGACAAGTTTAGGAAGAAAAATGTTATCAGGATAAACTGTGTTTCAATATTCAAGCCAAATACCCACAGGGACCTTTATTCTAATGTATTCTATTGTCCCCAAAAATAAACAGCTGGAACACATATAAAAATTTTCTTTTCAGTTGATTGTACTTAATAATTTATGTGTTCTCCACTGTCAAGTTTGACATTAAATCCCTATCAGACACTTGACTGCTTTTCTACTTTTACAGTTTATCGGGCAAAAAAGAAGGGGTTGAATCAGAGACTGAGGCAAGAAAGGGAACTTTGTGGTTGGTGTCTACTACAGGTCCCCGATTACGGGGAGCCTATTCATGAAGTCTTCTTGCTGCAGCTATCACAGGCGTTGTGTCTACAGGCTCTTTTCCTGCTGGAACTTCAAGCACCCTACTGGGCAAGTAGCATGGTGAGCTGTAGGTAATCCAGGAAACTACTGAAATGTATGAATGGAAGATAACTTCCCCATCCAGGTAATAGATAGACCTATCAGTGAGAATCGTTACTGGATCTGATGGTGACCACTGTAAGCAAGTTAATCAGAAACATCAGTATTGGAGGCAGCCTGGGCTGCAGTGATCATGCATTGGTAGATTTTGCAGTCTACAGGGATATGGGTCAGGTAAGAAGTAAGGTTAGGTCCCTGAACTTTAGGAAAGCATATTTCCATCTCTTCAGGGAGATAGTCAGCGGGATCGGATCACCTGTGAGACTGCCCACAGGGACAATGGAGTGAGTCAGATCTTTAGAGGGCAAGAGCTAGCAATCCCCAGGAGCAAAAAATCAGGCAAGGAAGGCAAAAAATCAGCATGGTTGAGTAGGGGAACTGCTGGTCAAACTAAAGAGAAAAAAGCAAATGAACAGGCAGCGGAAAGGACAGGTGACCTGAGAAGAGTACAGGAATGAAGTTTGGTAATTCATTGGATAGAGGGACAGGGTGAGGAACTGAATCTGGCAAGGGATGCAAAGAATAAATACAAGAGCTTCTACAGGCATGTTAACCAGAAAAGTAAGGTCAAAGGAGATGTATCCCACCCAAAAAAACAGGATGGCAAACAGGTAACAATGGATGAGGAGAAGGCTGAAGTATTTATTATTTTTTTTGCCTCAGTCTTCAATGACAATCTCTCTTCCCAATGTCCACTGTCTTCTCGAGTGGGTGGACAGCAGGATGGGGACTAGGGTAGCAGAGTCCCTCCCAGTGTAAGTAAAGATTAGGTTCATGACCACCTAAAGAACCTGAATGTACATAAGCCAATGGGATCCAATGAGATACATTCAAGAGTCCTAAGGGAACTGGCTGAGGTAGCTGTCAAGACACTCTCCATAATATTTGATAATTCATGACAGTCACGTGAAGTCCCAAGGGAATGGAAAAAAGAAAACATTGTACCCATCTCTAAAAGGGGTAGAAAGGAGGACCCTTTCTACCAAGAATTACCAAGGTGTCAGCCTCCCCTCTGAGCTTGGGAAGATCATGGAACAGACCCTCCTAGAAGCTCTGCTGAGGCGCATGGACGACACGGAGGTGATCTGAGACAGCCAACACGGCTTCACCAAGGGCAATTCCTACCTGACCAACTTAGAGGCCTTCTGTGGTGGAGTGACTACATCAGTTGACAAGGAAAGGGCTACAGATGTCATTTATCGGGACTTCTGTAAAGCCTTTGACATGGTCCCCCACAACATTCTACTCCCTAAATTGAAGAGAGATGGATTTAATGGGTGGACTGTTAGTAGGATGGAAGAAAGTGATTGGATAGTCATATCCAAAGGGTGGTGATCAATGGCTCAAAGTTCTGATGGGCATCAGTGACAGTCCCTCAGGGGTGTGTACTGGGACCAGTGTTGCTTAATATCTTCATCAATGATGTAGACAAAGGCATTGAGTGCATACTCAGCAAGTCTGCAGCTAATACAAAGATGAGTGGTGTAGTTGAAAGACAGGATTCCATCCAGAGGGAGCTGGACAAGCTCAAAAATGGACACATGTGAAACAAGAGCAAGGCCTAAAAGAGTTAACTGAGATATCTTGCTCTGGTGAAAAAAGCCCCAACACCTGCTCTGCCTGTGCTGCTAAAGAAACATTCCAAACTCGTTCTGTTCTGCTTACTGGAGCTAAACCTAAGAAGAATATTAGAAACACTATATAATCAGCCTAGAGGCTGTAAATTAAGACAAGGTAGACATTTGAATAGGAGAAAAGGGCTTAGAGCCAAGGGGTTTTGCAAGCTTCAGTAACTAGGACACCAACAATGGGGAAGTAGAGAGGTCAAAGCGAGAAAGAAGAGAAATAGACCCCCAATTTGAAGAGGATGGCTGGAACAACCACTACCAAGAGAAGAATCTGGAAAGCACTGCCCTAAGCTCCGCCCAGACTCTGCCCAGACTCCGCCTAGTATCAATATGCATGATTAGATGTCGTAATCATAAGAATATGTATGTTAAGAGGCTGTAATCATGGATGTAGACTGTATAAATTACCTTGTTTGTAATTGATGCCTTTGAGCAAATTTGTCCAGCGCAAGCTGACTTGCTTCCAATGTTGAATAAATGCCTTGCTACTCAAAGAAAAAAGTCTCTGAGCAGTTCACATTCCGAGGTTTTTCAGAATCACATGGGGAACCCCCATGGTTTAACAAGACCAAGTGTAAGATGCTACACCTGGGTCTGGATAACCGCCGGTGTCAATACATGCTGGGGGATGAACAGATCAAGAGCAGCTCTGATAAGAAGGACTTGGAGGTACTGGTGGATGAGAGGCTGGCACTGGCACAGTCATCTAGAGAATCTGTGGATGTCCCAGCCCTGGAAGGGCTAAAGGCTGGGTTGGATGGGCTTTGAGCAACCTGGCCTCGTGGGTGGCATTCCTGCCCATGGCAGCAGGGTTGGAGCTAGATGATCTTTAATGTTCCTTCCAACCCAGACCATTCTGTGATTCTATGATTGTCTTTTAAATCTCAGAAATAAGAGTAGTGAAATTTAGCAAACAACTTCAATAATACTTCTTTTTCTGGTAGTCCCAAATGTACCTTTACCTTATTTTATTTTTGCATTAATTTCTTTGGGCCGAAATCTCTATTGTACAACACATTGCCATTGCAAACCTGCATCAGCTGTCCTTTCAACGCAGCTTGCAGCCCTCCTTTTCTCAGGGTGAATGTGGGGGTGTTTTATTTTTTATCTTTTTCCTTCCATGGTGGCAAGGAAGTCCTTAAATGCAGAAGAATCAGAACAGTACTGACTCTGTAAGCAATCATTTACTAGAGAGAATAGCACAGAAAATGGAAACTGGCACAATGAAAAGTATCTTATGGAAAGCACTGGAGAAACCATGGCAATATTTTTAATGGTATGAAATTAAAAGGATTAGAAATCACACCAATCATTGTTTCTCCTTGTTCTTTTAAGCCTGGAGATGAAAAGAATCTGGTTTTCTTTTTTGCTTTCTAGTTTTTGAAAAACAGTGGATGGTGCTTTTTCCTCAGATAATGTAACATATTTCCCTAATGCATGTGAAATATTTAATAGCATGACAGAGCTAGTTTTGTATTAATATTTTTCAGCAGATCAGGGTCATACTATCATTTTTTATAAGTCTACTTCATCATTTCTAGCCTGTGGCTTCTTTAGCAATGAGAATACTAGGAAAAACAAAGGATTTCTGTAGTGTTTGTCTGATTATGTCAAATTAGAACATTAGCTGCAGTTGTCCTCAGTAAATGGTTGAGTTAGCTTGACACATTAACTTGGTTATTCAATATCATGTTTTTAAAATTCAGGCAAGTTAATAAAAATAGCTTTTTCAAGAGCTTGAGTACTTTTATTTTATTCTTTAACAATGCAGCCATCCATTTTCACACTGTTCAAAGGGAAAAGGGACACTTGTGTTGCAAATTCTCAGCCCCTTTTAGTCCCTATGCTAGACAGCAGCAAGTGAAGTAAGACAGTTCAGGTTCTCAGCTGTCAAATCAGACATAATCCTTCTATGGCTACCACATATGAAGTCAGGAATTAATGTTTCCTAGAAGTGTTGAAATTTCACTAGAGATGTGTTAATTCTGACTACTTAAGGGAGTAGGTAGGTTGTAAATGTTTTGCAATATTTTCACAACTATATTGAATTAGAAACTTTCAAATCCACCTGGATCTGCACAAACAAGCAAACGCATGAAGGTGAAAGAGGGCACATATCCCTTGAAGTATGTGATTCTTTTAATGCTTTTTTATTTTGTTCCCATGAAACTCAATGGGAAGGCTTTCCAAAGGAAACAGAGACACCATTTCTGGTACACACAGAGAGAAAGAGTTAAAATATTCATACTGACTTTCTCCCTTTTCTTTCCCCATGTCCCAGCTACACCCATAATAAAACCTAGTGCAGGATTTTTGATTATTAAAGATTTTGTGGAGACACGAATAGAGATTCTTCTGCGGAATAAGCAGTACAGCACCACAGGTTCTCAAAGTGCTTTTTGAGTTTGCTGAAGTAATGGAGGCCATTCAGTTAGTTTCTTTCACACAGTGGATTGCACTGCACCTTACAGAACGTTAGAGATGAGCATTGCCCTTCCAGAATTTCAGCAGCTACAGAGAAAATCGTTGGTACGTAAAAAAAGAACTCCATCTCTGAATTTTCTATAAATCATTCAATAAATGATTTTCTATAAATCATTTCAATAAAACCTTCAAAGTACTGATCCAACTTATATAATGAATGGCTACAGGTAAGAATCTCAGCTCTGTATGAATTCATAATCCCCAATACATATAAACTGCTGGCTACTGACATGGTATCTATCAAAAAATTATTAGGAAATTTTATGGCAACAAATCCTGCTGTAAAAAATGTCACTATGCTTTTTGTTTGAAACAATATTGCTTCAAAAACCTTTCAACCATTAACGAAAAAAGTCCTCTTTGCAAGATTTAATGTGTCTACTGTAAGTTCTACAGCAAATTTTGAAATAAACTGCAAAAAACCTCTTAGTAGCTGAGTCAACAATAATGGATTTAATAGTAATCAGGAACAATTTTTTCATTAGGGAGATTAAGATTTTGATAATAAATCTAGACATGTATTTCAGTTTCATTTAAATCTGAAAAAAATCCACTTTAATAATTTTATTTTTAAGGGAACTGCAGCATCCTTGTTAAAAGAATCAGCTTAGTTTTGTATTTTCATGGAATTTATAGTTGAGATGTGTATAATTCACTTTGAAAGAGAACTTCAATACAGTTTTGCCAAGTTCTTCGCATTCACTGAAACTTCTTTTAACAAACAGCAGCTAAGAAGCAATGTATTATCAGAAACAGAATGAGTTGGGATTATGTGAGATTTTTTGTTGGTTCGTGTCCTAGTTGCAGGGGCTGGGACCAGTTTATCACTATGTGGGTATAACCAAAACTGTGTATGCTACATCCTCTATGTCATTTCTGATGGACTGTTAATAAATGGATCATTTGCAGCAGCTGCCCAGGGCACACCTGACACCTCAGTCTACAAAATGGGCGTTAAAGAAGTGTTTTCTCTGTCTTCACACCAATGACTCAGCTGTAATGACTCCCCTCCATCGAGGCATTAGCACCTTCACACTCAGCCGGAGGGGTCATCTCTCCTAATGAGCCTTAAAGGACTGGCATAATAGGCAGCTGCAACAACTTAGACCATTAATTCCAAAAATATCCCACGACTCACAGAGTTAAATCACCCACTGTGAGACTACCCACTCTGGAGGAGGTACTGGGCTTTTCCTCCTGAACCTGACCATATATAATCTGGGGGTTTTGGGACTTCTGGTACCACTTGTTGGATCCAGAGGAGGACCAAAACTTCAACTGACTACTACTTCCACTCTTGACAAGTCTGTAATCATTAATTCAACAGAACTGCGAGCATCTGAACCAACAGGTTTCTTTACCTTTTATTTTGCACCCAGGAGGGCCACATGGTGCTCAGCACAGGGGTTGAAAAATACTGTTCTGTCCTTGTCCCAGGGAGCGGGGTTATACATCTGTCTTTGTGGGTTAAAACCACTTTTTCTCTGTATCATTGTATTTATCATAATCTTTTTAGTCAATGTAACTCTGACTTGTAATTTCTCTTGAGTTGGGTTCATTTCTCCCACTGGTTTACTTCTAAACCAGCACACTTCAGATACTCTTTTTGACTTTCTGTTGATTGGAGTAGTTGTTTTCTTCTGCTTGGAGTAGTTGTTTTTTCTGCTCTTCTTCTCTGCGGCTAAAGTGACAGTGCTGGACAAAGGGCACTAGAAACCCGTAGAACCAATTTCAAGGATTTTAAGCTAAATAAATGGTAACAGTTGAACAAAATTATATTATTTTCATTGAAAAATGCTCACAAATGTTTGAAGCAAAATAATTTCTGCAATATTATGCTCTTTTCTGGCAAAGCCCTTTTTCCTGCAAAACGCCATGACATTTCTTGAAATATTTCAAATGTACATAATGAACTGAAGCATATGAGATAGTGGTGTTTGCTCCACCCATAGTTCAATATGGATGCTACTGACTTGGTGCAGAGCCAAGCTGGGTTTTACCCTGAAGATGCATCTGACTGGAACTCCATGGCATATCAAATTTAAGCTTCCTTATGACTACCAAATAAAATGTGACACTGAGTGGGGAAAAAGCTGACATATGACCTCATGCAAAATTATTCCAATTGGAAAACATATAAGAAGGGAATAAATGGTCCTTGTATGTAAAAGACAACGCTAGACAGACTTCTAATTGAAACACTTAAGACACAAGATCATTATTTTTAGGACTAAGTGACCCACAAGCTGTATAAGAGCTGTGTCCACAGTGAGAGCTGAGACTGAGAAATTTAAGATGTAATTTGAGTGGTTCTCTATTAATCTTCAAGTTCCATTTCATATGAGGAATTTTGTAGACCAAAAAGTATAATTTCCTACAGGGGTCCAAAGTCTAGTTTAAATTTGTTCCTTTTTTTTTCTAGGGGAAACTGGGGAACTCAAACCCTATGGCTAAGAGTTGTATCTCCCAGAGGTAAATCCTGAAGTTTTCAAGCAAGTAGATTATGCCTGTTATCTGCTGAATGTGTTTAAACAGAAACAGGTTCTTCACAGAGGTATTCTGAGAAATAAGCTTTCTTTCTGATCAGAGTGGGCAGCCAAAACTGCTATGTCCTATATTTTCCAAGTTTGCATATACTTCATATCCAAATTCACTGAAGTCAACACAATAACTTTCAGCGTAAAACCACTGCCTCTTATCCTGTGTCATGGTTTAGTCCCTCCCCCTCAGTATTAGGGTAGAAAATGATTGATTCAGGTGAAATTCCGGCTAGGTAGCCAATTAGAGACTTCTGTGACATCTCCACGAATTACATATTTAACTCAAACCGGAGAAGAAGGGTGGTTGTAGTTGTGTGTGGGGCAGAAAAGAAATTCGGAGCCATGATGTGAGTTAGGCAGCGAGGCCTCCCCTGAATGGGGGCCAGGCCCCCTCCTCCCCTGGCCTTGGGCCGGGGGCAGGCATGGCACTGAACCTTCTGGCCAAGGCATGTAGCAGAGTGGAGAGGAAAACTCCAGAGAAAAGGTGCTTGGCTGAGACAGAAGAAATTCCAGCCCTGAGAGGAGTCGCGGTGAACAAGAGATAACGATGTAGCTTCCAAGGTCAGTGGAAAAGGAGG
This sequence comes from Oxyruncus cristatus, assembly GCA_013399855.1. Lineage (NCBI taxonomy): Eukaryota > Metazoa > Chordata > Aves > Passeriformes > Cotingidae > Oxyruncus > Oxyruncus cristatus. Next base: position 18,803 of record VXAY01003192.1, read on the forward strand.
GAGTGCAGAGGCAAGGGGG
>VXAY01003192.1:19568-36727 GCA_013399855.1 Oxyruncus cristatus
TTTCCCTTAGTTCTTGTAGTGTAGCAATAAATCTTAGTATTAATCCCCATTTCAAGCAGATCTGGTTTGTCTGTGCAAACTCTTCCTACTTATTAGAAAATTTATGAGTTGATAATACTGTGCAAAAAGCACAAGGGCTAAACCTTGACATCCTGTCACTGAGGACACTGGTAAAAAAAATCTCTATATCTTTCCTATAAGCCTCCCAATTGAAAGGCCACAAAAGGTCACTCTGGAGCCTTTTCGTCTCAAGGCTGAACAACACCAATTCTCTTAGCCTTTCTTCAAAGAAGAGGCATTCCAGCCCTCTCATAATTTTCATAGGCCTTCTCTGGTTTCACTCTGCAGATCCATGTCTTTTCTATATTGGGGACCCCAGTGTACATAGTGTAGCATACAGTCTCTTCTCCTCTTAGCAATCTGTTAAAGAAAATTTATCTGTAGGACCATTCAGATGCCACTCTGGGAGTCACACTCACACCACCTGAGACTTTAACTGCTGGGACCAAAGCCCCTTTGCAGCTGGCAGCTCCAGTGAACTGATGGGTGCCCCATTTGACTCCCTGCACACATCACACTCACACTGTCAGGCAAGTTTCTGTTACTGGCTCAACCCTGGGTTTCCCATAGCAGAGTCTCAGACCTCTTGTTCCTTTAATTGTGGTGAAGTGACATAAAACAGCTTAAGCTGTAATACCCCAGGGAGGGATCCTGAATAAAAGAATCCTTGGGCTTTTATGCTGTTGCAGTCCATGCACTTGATCCCCACACACTCTTTGCACCCTCTGCATATGCCTCTTGTTCTGATGATTATATTTAGTCTGTTGTGTTGTCGCTTCTCATTGGGTCCTGCAGAGTCTCTGGGTGACCGGCCACTGCTGGCTGGCTGGCCCTGCAGGATGGGCAGCGCCCCTTTCCAGCTCATTTTCAGGGCTCCAGCCTTTTTCCACCAGCCAGGGCACAACCTGCCGTTTGCACACTAAGCTACCAGTACTGCGTGTGTTCCACAACGAATTTATACAACTTAATACTGTTTTCACAGTGTGCTCTGAAGTTGTTAATCTATTAACAAGTTTCAGAATCATTCTCAGGTTTCAGATCTTGAGTTTTTTGTGTATAAGGCCACCATTAGTTACAGGTACCTGTGTTTTCTTCAGTATGAAGCAAACTCACTAAAGGTGTCCATCATGACCTAAAAATCTGAGGGAGATGTGGAGTCCAGTAAGCAGTATATTCATTCACATAGCTATGAAGGATCTAATTACACCTCATGATGTTTTGCTTATTGCAACAGATTTTTAGAGTTTTAATTTTAACATATCTATATTAGAAGATATGGCCACGCAGGATGTTTGTAAGCCACTGCTTTTCAGCGACTGTGAAAAGCCACTTTGCATACTGTAGCATCAGACTGCATGACTGAAAATCAGAGACGACCACTTTGTTACCAGAGCTAGTTGTGTTCTTTCTTAGGTATCAGAACTAGATTCTGGACAGAATCTCATTAAAACACGCAACCAAAGGTTAATTTGACCACATCTGAAAAATCTTCGTTTGTATACTGAGATTTGGGATTCTGTGAAAAAGTTTTGTCAGCACTAAACAAGCAAATACATATCCATATCTATATGTATATATAGATGTATATATCAGCTTAGCTCTCTGCAACTGTGAAAAGGATAAACACTTCATAAAATCTCCTGCCACAGAACCAAACATGTTGAAATGACTTTTTATGGAAATATTGAAACAACAATAACAAAAATTGCAGGGCTTGTTTCTCCTGAGGGTTCAATTATTTTGAGGGCTGCTAGCAAACTTTGATTGATAAATCTAACCTTTTCTTTCCAGGCAATGGTTTGATCACATAGTGATGAGAAAGTGTTAGAGAATGGAAAAAAAATATTTGGATTGCAACAGAATAATAAAAATGCAGAGGATGCCTTTGACTTTTACAAAGTGAGAAAAGATTTCCCATTTTGATTGCGGGATGTCAAGAATCGCTTCTAAGAGCAGGTAAGCCTGAGGTTTGTATGATTTTCTGAAATTAATTTTCAAAACTGACATGATTTCTCCAGACTTCCAACTAGGAATTCATAATACATCCAAAATTAATTTCAAGTTGTAGTAGTAACACATGTTGTTCAGCAGCATAAATGACTGAAGTGGTGTGATGACCACATATTATATGGGAAATATGAACTGAAGAAAACTCCACAGCCCACAGGGAAAAGCAAGCAGCATTTGAATCTAAAACAAATTTATGAAGTTCTCCAACTGGACTTACACAAAAAACTCATAAAGGATATCCATCATGACAATTCTATGCATCTTTTTAATTGTTCGTTTACAAAATATTTTTCACTCCCTTCTAAAACACTTCTTAGCCTGACAACCTCCATCATTATTTTAGTCAAAACTGCTCCTTCATTTTCATGTAGAAGAAAGAGAAGCTATCAATCAAAAAAAATGAAGATAGACCATTTAGTTTTATTTTATCATTTTCAACCCCTTTACCTAAGATCCTTCTTTGGTACAGACAAAGGAGCTATGCCTAACCTTGCAAGCAATTCCACTGGAAAGAAAGCAAGAAGAGGCAGAAAGAAAATTTGGTTTTAAAATATAAGGTTGATCGTCAAGTTATATTTTGAAATTAAATCACTTAACATTTAAAGTTCTGTTGTTTAAACTTTCCAATTTCTTCAAGCAGCTGTAGAATATTACTTTCAAATGCCTGAATTTTTTTTTGAATCTGACAAAGCAATGATTGACCTTCATTAACTCTGTTCCTTTCTGATTCATACAATATCTTCTGAGGTTGGGGAGCATTTCATACGTAATTTTAAAAATAAATAAAAAAAAAAAAAGGGAGGAATTACACCATCCACACCAATAAACCAAAATTTGGAGAAAAGGGTATTTTATGTGTCAATGTCATAGTAGTGCAGAAGACAGAGAAAGCAGTTAGATGCATTAGTAACTTGTCTAAAGGAAGCATATTGAAATGCAGCTGTTTACACATGAACGTTACAGTAAGTGTCGAGCATGTACATGAAAACCATGATATTTATTTTAGCTTCTAGACATGGTGTATCAGAATGCTGAAAGCCAAATTAAAGTTGCCCTTAGCAAAAGTATGCTGTTGCAAACGTTGTCCTCCTGTGTATGCTCTCTCTGCCCTTACTAAGCCACATGGGGCAGATGCAATATAGTTCTAATATTTTAGTTAATGGAATCAGTGCTACAGCCTATGAATAACTGCAGCAAATGGGCTCAGTGTTAAATAGTACTGTGCTTGCAGGCAAGCGTGGCCAACAGATAATCCTCTATGTTTCCACTTACTTCTACAGTTTTTTACTGACTGTTTATAATATAGAGCTAGTTTTCTGAGGCATATTGTGCACGTGCAAAATTTAAAATTGAAGAGGTCAGATCTTAGATAGAGACTGTAAATCTGTTTAACTGTGAAAAATTTATTTTCACTCACTAAACTAATATCTAGTAGCCAAACTATCACATTTCAGCTGCTTTTCTTGTTGTACATACTGAAATGAGAAAATACATATTCAAAAAGTGATGCATGCATATACCACATATATTCTGCTGGCATCTCTGTGATATACTGCAAAACTATCCATAAAATAATTTTTTTCTAGCAACTTAGACAATCTATATTCCGTCTTCTAAGCCATCTTGTTGGATTTATTAATGTCTCAACCTCCAAAAAGCTTTATGTATCTGGTTTTTTAAAATACAGTAATCATCTATCCCAAGAATTTGACTCAGTTAAATAATTTTCCCACTCCAATTACACATTACTTCTAATTATGACCCTCTGCTCAGTTTCAGGGAAAAAAAAAAGCAAACAAACAAAAACTATTTCACGCTGGTTATAAGAATTATTGGTTAGCACCTGGTGTGCTAAAAAACTTAAGCAATTGTGGCACCAAACCACAGGTGAAAAATTGGAAAAGCAACTCATAATTTTGCATAGAAATTCTGTGCCAGCAACACCTGAAACATGTAATGACAGGTGAGGTTCTACACGATGTACGCTTCATGGGTTTGCAAATTCTCAGATTTTAAACACATAAAAAGACAAAGTGCATTTTCAAGGGATACCGAAATTTATACCTGTCATGGTTTAACCCCAGCTGGCAACTAAACCCGATGCATCTGCTCACTCACTGCCCCACCAGCGGGACTGGGGAGAGAACTGGACCAGCAAAAGTGATAAAACTTGTGGGCTGAAATAAGGACAGTTATGGTGAAAATAAAAGCCATGCATGCAAGGAAAGCAAAACAAGGAATTAGTCCACCACTTTCCATGGTCAGGCAGTGTCAGAGACCAGATTCGTGTCTCATCGGATTTATTGCTTGATAGGTTGAATAAACCATGATGTCTGTGGGGGGCGAGGGGGTAAAGGACTAGGACTAGGCGTGGAGCCAACACGGCTGCACGCAGGCAGAGCACAGGGCAGGGAAAGCGGTGTGGCTGAGCTGTCAGTCAATAAGGCTGCCTGGTGGCCTGCCCACACCATGCCCCTGGACCCTACAAGTGGCTGTGGTACCCCTCACTTTGGCTGGGTGTGAGTGGCAGTGAACCAAAGATCCCTCCTGGGGGGTGTGGCCAAAGTCTATAAACAGACAAGCATGTGGTTTCTCTCCACCCTTGGCCTCTGCCTTTGTAACCTGCCAACATGTTGTCTCCAGAATGGTAAATATGTCTCTCTCCTCTCTTTCTGTATTTATTCTTTCTTCTCTTAATCTCTCTTCCTTCACTCTTTTGGGCAACTTAACACCCATTTTCTATATTTCTCTTAAGTTTGTGTTTGCTGGATGTAACAAAGGTTGCCTTACTATAGCAATGCTTGCTAGTCTCAGTAATCTATTGTAATGCTTTTGGGAAGTTGCATGTTATTTCTGTAAAACCCTTTTTGCCAAAACTCCCATTTTCTCACCAAATTAGAAGAAATCTCTTAGAGGAAAATATGTCACATTTTTCTCCAAATGTGAACTGGAGGTATCAAACAACCAAAGACTTTGCAAGGGCTTGTGTGGGTGAAATCTCTTGAAGCCTAAAATTAAGGTGTGCAAGCAGTAAAAGCGTGGAGCTTCTGTACTGGGTGTTCAGCTACCCCCAGGAAAGGAGGGCTCCATCATGTGGAACTGTGGCTTGGGAAGAAAAGGGCTGTCACTCCAGACATCCCTCTTTTTCTCCCTTCTTCTGCCAACTCTATATACTGAAGCTGACAAACGGTCCGGGATATCCCTTTCGCCAGTTGGGGTCAGCTTTCCCATCTGTCTCCCCTCCCAACTAGCCATGCACCCCGAGGTGCACTGGCAGGGTGCCATGAAAATCAGAAAAGCCTGTATACTGTGCAAGCACAGCTCAGCAATAGCAAAAACATCTCTATACCCTGTATCTATACCATGTGTTCAGCACAAGTCCAAAACCCAGCCCCGTACAAGCTACTGTGAAAAAAATTAACACTGCTCCATCCAAACCCAGAACAATAATTCTCAAATAAATATGCATATTTTAACTGCACTTGTCCAGTACAGACCATGGGAAACTGTGCTGCTAATGACGTGCACTTATATGTAGCATTTCTGTATGATTAAAGCTAACAGCTACATAATTATTGAAGATTTATGAGTAAGAGGTGTCAGAGAGCATTTTTATGGGGTGTTGATTCTTTAGAATTACCCCCAAACTCCTAAGAAAAGCAAGGATTACTAATAAAATCATTACTGCTTTTTTAATACCTTTTTTTTCCCCTCAGTGTTTAATATTACTGCTCCTGTGAGTAAGAGAACCGTGACTGCAGGAAGAGTGACTTTCCACTTGTGGACCCTAAAATAGTAAGGGGCCATTTGTACCAACCGAATGTTCATGCAGCCTGACAGAATTTGTCCCAAAGTACTGAAGGAGTTAGTGGACGTTTCAGCAGGACCCTCTGTCATGACCCACTGGTAGGGGATATGATGCTTATTATAAATTTTCATCAGGCTGAAAAAAGACACCAGGTCAGGGAACTGCTGTACAGTTGCCATAACTCTGGCAATGAGGCCACTATTTAGACTGGAAAGGTATTGACTAGCAAGCCTTTAATTTTGTACAGTACACTTCAGTAAGTTCTCAACTCTCACAACAAACTCCTCGAAAGGTGTTGGCTGACATACCATTACACAAAGGTGCTGGCTCAGCCACACAACACCACTACTGGAGGGTCAGCAACACACATCACACTTCTAAAAGCTCCCCACACCCACAACAGAGTTCAGTGAATATGATAGCCATGCTTTGCTCAGACAAAGCAAGGGATGAAAATAAAGAGCATCACAAGTCCTCAGATCCTGTGTTGGTCCTTCCGTGTGGATCTGGGGTTCCCAGACAAAGAAAAGTGAAAAAGGGGGAAAAAACAGAGCAAGAGGACCTGATCCTATCCTTCTTGTAGTTAACCTGGTGCATGCTTCTTATGTAAACTAGATTTTTCATGCTGTTTTGTTTGTGCATGCACAGCCAACCCTTCTCCAGGAATTGAGCGGGGAGGAAACTGAGCATGAGTTTCAAGGCAGAGCAGGAAGTTGTCTCATAACAATGCTGCTCCACCTCAATGAGACCATCTCCTCCAATCATACCTTTTCTGTAACAATACTCAGAATGTTTGAGATCAAATATGCTTGGGTTTGGTCCTCTACACTCTCTGAATCATCTACAAAAGGTCTTGGGAGCCTAAAAACACCTCTGCTGATTGGAAGCTAGCCAATGCCATTCCAATTTGCAAGAATAGCGTGAGAAAAGACCCAGAACACCAGACAGGTTATTCTAACCCCTACCTGGAAAAATGATGAAGACCAAACAGAATCCTGTTGAAAGAGATTATCAGGCACAGTCAACATGGGACCTGTCATGGGTTCACTTGTTCTAAAAAACTAAACAGGGAATTTTCCCTTCCCCCTGCCCCACTGTGTGGGAGAGACGTTTGAACGGGCAGGCTGGTTTTGCCTTGGGCATTTGACCAACACAAAAGAACTGGCCAGCAAATTTTAACATTCCAGGCTAATGGCCCTTGGGAGGGGCCAGGAGACTCCTTTCTTTGCTTTTTTTTCTTTTATTTTTTCCCTGTCTTGGGGGAAAAGGACACACAGTTCATTGTTGCGGGAACTGAGAGAAGGTGTGTGTTGGAAAAGCTGGGAGGCTGCTTTGGTTCTCAGCCTGGTTGCCTGGCTGGTATTTTTTTTTCTCTGGCTCGGACTTGCTGGCACCTTGTTTTCTGCCACTCCCTCTGCCCTGGGCAGACCTGCTTGGACTTCATCGGAGAGGAACTATTTGGGAAGAGAGTCACCTCTGTTTTCCCTCTCCCTCTCCCATGATTTTGGCAGTGGGTTTTGTGCACATTGTCGAAGGAAGGGGAAGTCACAGGGCCAGCCGCAGACAGTGTGAATCCCCTTTGGGAAGAACCCTTCTTTCTCCTTTTTCCCCTTCCCGGTGAGGGGGAGGGAAGGGCTCCATTTCGGCTCCCCAGCACACCCGGGGCCTCCACGTGATGACCACCAGAGCCCAACAGCGCCCCCTGCTGGCCAACACCAAGCACTGCGGGCTCTGCACCTCCAGAGATCCAACAGCGCCCCCTGCTGACTGTTGTTAGAATTGCACCAAAAAGCACAAACTGAACTGTTTACTTTTTATTGAAAGGGATTTTTGAGTATAGGATTATTGTTCTGTTGGGGTTTTGTTTTGTGTTCTTTTGTTGTTCTGCCAATACACATACATCCTTTAATAAAGGGCTGTTATTTTTCCTTTCTCCACACTTTCTCAATTGGAGCCTCTTAATTTCGGATTTACAATTGGTTAGAGGGAGGAGTTTTGGTCTTCCTTATAACTCATCCTCCTTAGCAAAACACTTCTGTCTCATTAAACTGAGACAGACCACAAAGGGAAAGTCTTGTCTATCTAATCTGATATCCTACTATACCAAGGTCATCTGCTCAGTGGGTGAAGAGAAGGTAGTCGTGGATGTAGCTTTTCTGGATTTCAATAGGGCTTTTGATGCCGTCCTTCACAGCATACTTCTGGACAAGTTGTCTAGCTGTGAGATAAGCAAGTACACAGTACTCTGTGTGAACTGGCAGCAGGGTTTGAGCAATTCTCATGAAAGGGGTTACATCTGGCTGGTGGCCAGTCACCAGCAGAATTACTAAGGGCTGAATTCTAGGGTCAGTTCTGCTCAATATTTTATTAATTGTCTAGATGCAGAAGGTTAATACATTAGCATGTTTGATGGTGATACTAAAATGGGAGTTGCTGTTGATTCTCCAAGGGAAAAGAGACTGTAAACGGGAAGAGGAGTGTCTGGACAGCAGTCCTACAAAAAAAGGGATCTGGGTCTGCTGGTTGGTACCACCTCAGTGTGAGTTCAGCAGTGTACTCGGGCAGCCAGGAGGGCAAATCCCATTCTGGGGTACATCAGACAGAGCATCACGAGCTGCCAAAAGAGGGGATCATCCTGCTGTATTCAGCGTTGGTGTGGCCTCACCCTGAGTATGCAGTGCTGGGCCCCACAGTTTAATTTAAGAAGAATGTGGAGGTCCGTGGATGCCTCCAGAGGAGGACAACAGAGCTGATGAAAGGGCTGAAAGGCATGTCCTGTGAGTGGCAGCTGAGAACCTTGGGTTTGACAGGCTTGGAGAGAAGTAGGCTGAGGAGTAAACTGATGCTCTTTATTGCTTCCTGAGGATGGGAAGTGGAGAAGGAGGTGGGAATCTCTTCTTTCCAATATTCAGTGATGAAATACGCGAGAATAGCTCAAAACTGCATCCAAGGAGGTTCAGACTTAACACTGGGAAATATTTCTTTATCAAGAGGGTGGTCAGACAACAGAAAAGCCTTCCTAGAGAGGTGGCTGATGCTCATTATACATTCACCAGTGAGTATTTGTGTTCTTTTTAGACTGTTTGCATGGCAAGATTTTGGTAGTGAAGCAGGGCGGCTACAGGGATGGCTGTAGAAGCTTTCTCTATGTCCAAAAGAGCTATTGGGTGACTCCTCTGAGAACCTGCTGCTGCCAGCCAGGCAAGATGGTCCTGCCACTGTCTAAGGCTGAACCATCCAAGCTGCAGCAGTAGAACTTATTAAACGTATTTAAGAATGGGGAAAAAAATCTGCTGTGGAGCAACATGCAGAGAGAGAGGAGTGAGAATATGTGAGAGAAACAGTCCTGCAGACACCAAAGAGGAGGTACTTCAGGCCCTGGAGCAGATATTCTTCTGCAGCCCATCATGAAGACTACAGTGAGACAGGCTGTTCCCCTGGAGGATCCAATGCAGGAGCAGATGGATACTGAAAGGAGGCTGTGAACCCATGGGGAGTTTGCAATGGAACAAACTCCTGGTAGCACAGGGAGAGGAGCCCACATTGCAGCAGGTTTGCTGGTAGGACTTGTGACCACACAAGTGACCCATGCTGGAGCAGTCAGTTCCTGAAGGACTGCTCTCCCTCAAAGGGACCCACACTGGAGCAGTTAATGAAGAACTAGAGCCCATGGGAAGGACTCATGTTGGAGAAGTTTGTGTAGGACTGTCTCCTGTGGAAGGGATCCCATGCTGGAAAAGGGGAAGAGTGTGAGGAGTTTCCTCCTGAGGAGGAAGGAGAAGCAGAAGGCAATGTGGTGAACTGACCACAGCACCCATTCCCCATCCCTGTCCATAAAATTGCTGACTCTTTAACTGAAGAAGTCAGAAGTCTGAGGTGAATGAGTGAATGAGTAAATGTGAATGTTCTTTCACAACAAAAGCTAAAGAAATACTATTTGATAAAACATACGCTAAACAAGATGGTAAGACATACTTTTCACATGAAACTATCCATTAAGTATTCACCAGTTTCACTATATGACACAAGACATTGAAATCTAATTATTGGAAGTGATTTGTGCTTCTTTCTTCAATAGAATTAATTGGAAGCTTTGCTCATTATGTCAGTTCTATATAGGAATTCAGTACTCTAATTTTTCCAATCACATCTGTAAATGATAGCATCTCTCTAGTGATATTCTCTTATTTTTCTTACGCTAGAATAAGACAGAATAGTATTGTCTCCTTTCAAAGGTGTTGCAAAGTTATAAAAACTGTGATCACAAGTTGTGAGCAACTCATATCTTCTGATCTCCTCTACCACGGGCTGTTGCCCTGGTTTTCATAGAGGAAGATCTATTTTCAATAGAGGAAGATCTTTGAACCCGCTGCCAAGAGTGTTGCAACAATGCTTGTTTTCAGTGAACTACTCTGGGGGATGTTTCCAGCTCTCACTGTGATATGTTAGCAGAGTCTTGCTGAGCAGAAGACTCCTTCTGGTTGACTTTCAGACAATGATGACTTTTGAAAACATTGTTATCTCTGTGCCTAAAGCTCTGTGTCAATTTCATTTTGACATCCATGTTGATTAATACTGTGCAGACCATAGATTACGCTGATTTTTTAGGTTCCATTGTATGGTTACTACTTGATACGCAGTTTTAAGAGATGTTCATTTGCCCAAAGTCAATGTTACACCCTTGTTTTTGCCAGATTGGTGGGATTTTGGTGTCTCTACATGAGGGTTTTCGCTTGGACCATGTGTGAACTTTTTTTCAGTATCCTAATCAAAAACAAGTAAACAAGTGAAAAGTATTCTTCTATACTAGTTGACTGTTCTAAACTTACAGCAACATGTATTTAAAATTCAAGTCTTTTAAAGCTATTGTCAACATTAGAGTGGTCTGATTAGGAGCACCAAACATAAATCTGGTTCCAAAGATATTTTGAGTCCAAATTTACTGTCTGTCAACAGTCACAACTCCTCCAGTGGAGTAATTTAATCTACAAATTCTCCAAACATCTAAGTAAGTCTGATAGAAATTATCCCAATTTATCTGGGGATTTATACTATGTTTCTTATAATAAAAGTAGCCTGGTTCGCTAGATCTGAGTGGTGGATGAAGGGAATGAAAGAAATAAAGGGAGTAACACTGTGGTAACTTGAGATTTGAAAAGATATTTACAAGTGTATCTAATATTTTATTTCACTGTGAAATTGCCTGAACTTTGATATCCTCAACTATTACTTTAAGGGACTTTGTCCTGCACAGGACAGCTTAAATCAAATTGTTGATCCTTACTTGAAATTGGACTACATATATCTTTTTATGTGCCATTATTCACACTTTCAGTTGTAAAGGAAATTTGAGTTCTTTAAAATACCTAATATAGAAAGTTATCAAGTCCTTCTCTAGTCAAGGCATTATGTGATTCAAAAATGCTACTTTTACCTTTGTGCTCTTAGTGTACTTGTTTGGGATTCCTGGAATCAAAGTTCCAGATTTTTAAAACACCTAAGATGGAAAAATAAATAGAAAGACAAACAAGGCTAACAATTTCTGCATGTTTCCTAATCCAACAGTAAAAAGTCAGTGGCAGTTTTAAATGATTTTTTTTTTTTTTTTTAGGGTGGCAATAGTAATGGAGTTAAGTTGTTGTTCCAGGGTTCTTTCATCCATTGTCATCTGTATCAAGATATTTGATTTTGCTACAGTTCTGCAGAATCAGGTGTCAGGCATCCAATACAGACAGTACACCTTTTAGGAAACAAGCACAGTCTTTTATATTAAAAAGATAACAAATAAAGAACTATACAGAAACAGGTGATTGTTTACTGACACTTATAAAACAAAATTCACAATGTGCATGTGGTGGTCTCGGTCCTGTTCATTGAAATATCATTTACATATATGAATTTCCTTGGGGTGTGGTTTTTTTAGCATTACAATTATCTAAGGTAACTTGAGATTATATGTTCATTCTATCAGCTATCACCAAGCTATTATTTAACCTTATGCTCTGTCACAGTTTCTGTTTAAGTCTATTTGAACAACTAGTTGACAATGAAATAAGTATTCTGCTCCTGAGGACTCTTCACTGCTCCATTGCTCTGGCACCTTCGTGTCATTATTTCAAGACCAACCCATAGTTGCTGTGAAGTATTTTGTGGATTTTTAACTTCATCTGGCATCCTTGTCACAGTCTACAACTTCCTTGTGAGGGGAAGAGGAGGGCCAGGCACTGATCTCTCTTTTGTGGTGACCAGTGACAGGATTCAAGAGAATGGCCTAAAGTTTTGTCAGGGCAGGTTTAGGTTGGATATTAGAAAAAGACTCTTCACCCGGAGGGTTTTGGGCACTGGAACAGGCTCCCCAGGAAAGTGATCACAGCACCAAGCCTGATAGAGTTCAAGAAGCGTTTGGATTATGCTCTCAGGCATGTGATTTGACTCTTGGGTATGGTCCTGTGCAGGGCCAAGAGCTGGACTCAGTGACCCTTTGGGAACCCCTTCCAACTGAACATATTCTGTGCTTCTGTTCCAGTCATACAGTCATCTTGAAGATTGTACCAAAACTTGACATAGAACTGGGTATCAGCATTTCAGAAGTGCTGTCTTTGGGCTGATTTGTACCTTTGGAATATAATTGACAGTTGGTTTGATTTTCTGTAATGAGTTGAAATTTTGAACTAGTCTGAACAAGAACAGAAGGAGAAGATGAAGAAAGCACAATAACACATAGCATTTACTTTCTGCTCTGTGTTTGGAGAGGAGCTTTTGCAACCAAGGTTTGCTTTGCTTTTCAGAGTAATGGCAGTGTAGATGTTCATCCTGATTCATCTATAAACTTTGTATTGTAACAAGTAGGAAGTCACTGAAAAGTATTTATCTAGTATGTTCACTTGAGAGAAAAATAAACATGTTGACCTTCAATTCTTTCCCCATTTAGTTTTCTTCTTATCAAAGGATGACAGCACTTAGTACAAGGACAAATGCCTGCATTTTTGTGAGGAATGTAGACAATGCTGTCATGAAAAAAATAGCCTCCAGGAACAAAAAAAATGGAAGCCTTTCCAAAGGCATAATGTGTAAAAGAGGCAGATACAGTGAACCTATCACTGTATGTCAAATGCCTAAATAAGGAGGAAGAAGCCCTTTGGAGAAATAAATTTCCTACTGCCCTGAGCTGCAGTATTTTTACTGGAGAGCTGAATACACATGTCAGTGATGAAATTTTTAAATGCTTCTTTTATTTGAATGCAATATGCATTTTTCTCCTTAGGCTTATTGTACCACTTATTTTCTTAATTATTCATGATACTTAGAGACTGAAAGCAAAAGTCAGCTTCCCTAAAAAATCATGTTAGCTGAATTGTAGGTGAGGTTTTTTTCTACAGTGTATCTCTGACTGAGGACTTCATTTTACCAAAGATTCTCTTTTTTTTCTTTACTCCATTAGAATCAAGGTAACATACTTTCTGAAATAGCTTTGAAATGTAATAATTTCAAAAGTAATAAGAAATATAATTTGTACTGTTCTGATGGGAAAAGTGTATTTCCCACTTTTGTAGTTTGGAAAGTAATTGCGTTGTTTGGAAGCTACAGAAGATTTGATGTTATTGCCATAGCTTCTGTCTGTAAAATTTTGTGTTGATTCTCCATCATTTTTTCATTTTATGGGTCCAAATTTTTGAATATCTGGTGAAAGAGTAACGGGAATCCATGGTGTAAATCCTCAGATGAAATGTGTCTTTAATCACAAAACTTCCAAAGCAAATATTGGAAATCTTTCATTCGTTTCTATGTGTTGCCTTGTTTAGCAACTTCTACCACCATATGTGTACAATAAGTAGATGAACAAAATTGAACAAACATATGAAAGAAAGCTAACCCCCCCCAGCCCAACAAATCCATTCTCCCACCTTCTGTGTGCTGGAACACGAACAGAGCATTGTTTGTATCTAAAAGTTTAGTAAAATAACAGTCTTGGTGAACAGCATGGTCATGTGGATAAAATTATTATTTCTTAAAGTCAGTGTATGATAGCTGGGATGCCAGTGATTGTACTTACTTAACACATTATTCTGATCCAATGGCTCTGGGAAGTGTGTAATTATTTCAGTTGAACAGATCAGCAATTATACACAAAATAAAGTTAAGAATATTTTATATAAATGCATTGTGATCCTTCTTTTTTTTTTCTCTTTGCTGAAAAAATGAAATTACTGTAATTAAAGTCTTCCTTACAACTCATTTCTCTTTCAATAGCATTTCTCTGTGAGAATGAAGAGCATAAGATATCTTTACTGGTAGAACTGGAAACAAGCTGGGATAGTTGTTATCTACACTGGCTATACTGAAGCTGTAGAGCATCAAATTTCAAAAGTGATCATGATTGCTATTCTGTGATCTCTTAATACTCAGTGGGGCTTGGACTATTGCATCCATGATGTAGAGTTTCATTGCTACACTGTTCCTATCTGTTCTTCTAGCTCAAAGTAAACTGAAACATGCAATTGTAGACTTCATCTATTCCTACCATTTTCTATCTTTGGAATTGGCATAACAGCCACTTTTAAGGATTGTCAGGGTTAATTAGTGAGACTGTTGGAAAACACGTGTTCCTACACAAAACATTAACAATCTTCAGACATATTCTTACTTTTTTAAAAAGTCCAAAGTCATTCTTTCTTCTAAAGTGTCTTTATCATAGAATACTTTGGTTTGGAAGGGACCTTTAAGGTCATCTAGTCCAATGTCAGGGATATCTTTGGCTAGTTCAGGTTGCTCAGAGCCCTGTCTTGAACGTTTGCAGGGATGGGGCATCCTCCACCTCGCTGGGCAACGTGTGACAGTGTTTTATTGCCCTCTGTAAAAACCTCCATCCTTTTGTTTAACTTAAATTGACCCTCTTCAGTGGACAACCGTTAGCCCTTGTCCTAGTGCAACAGGCCCTGCTAAAACATTTGTCCCCATCTTTCTTATAGGCTTCCCCTAAGTACTGAAAGGCTGGGACTCTTCAATATGTATACTTCACCCTTCCTTAAATTTCAATATCTTTTTAACTTATCTTTGACCTATTTCCAGAAAGGATTTCAGAGGCACTCAACAGGTAGCTTAGGTCTTACTCTATGGCAATTTTGTGAAAATAATAGGAAAGAGGCCATGTTTTTGTTTTTTTCCCTAGTGACATTTGGGTTCCAATTTATTCTGTAATGGTTCCAGACCATTTTACACTGTGGTCATTGAAAGCCTCCCCAAAGAAATTCTTTTGTTACTCACTATTCATTTCACATGAAGAAGAAAGTCATTGATGGAAAATGAAATCATCAGTGGAGAATCTTAACACTCTGTAGTAGATGGAAATAGAAGTAGCACCCTATTTGTATTCCTTCACATCACAGTATTTGGAAGAGGAACCTTTCTGTCTTATTTCTATAAGACAAGTTCTACAAGGGTTATTTGGCAAGAGAAGCAGAACCTTCAGCTATATTCCACACTCTGACATGTGAAATCAGTATGGTGCCAAAGACCAATCTGAGTCCCAATTCAAACTCTTTTTCCTCCCCTAAGCAAGTGATAATCCTCTTGAAAGGAAGAGAGCCACAATATCCCCTTTTGTCAATGACCCATCACGGTGAAACTCTTGAGGTCTCTTGTCAGTGTTCTCACTTTTCTATCTCCAGCATGATTTCCTTTTATTTTCTTCCTCATTGACTCAAATTCTACTATTCCACTAGTTTTTTGAGACAAAAGGGCTTGCTTGGTGTTGTGATTATTACTACTGCCATTACCATTAATGTATGTTCTAAATACATTCTAATACATTGGAACAGACAGATGTATGCAGATGATCTATACAGCAGGCAGGGACATACTTGGATTTAGGCAATGAGGTAAAATAAATGTGGATTAACTCTTATGATGTTTACAGAAGATCCTTTTCAAACTTGTGGCTTGTGGGCACACTGTGTGGACACAAACATTTACATACTAGAAAATGGGTGAGTGAGCCCACAACTGAAGGATCCCACAGAAAAAGGCTATTAGTCTAAGCTGATACATGTTTCAAGTCATATTTAGTTTATCTAGAGGGAACCAGAACAATCACAAGACACTGGAAATGTGTCTCAGAAGAAGGAGGTGAGCTTGTGCTTTCAAATGTCTTCTGAAAGGAAACTGTGCACTTCAAATTACTTGTCTGAATGAATAATAGCTAAAAAGAGCAATTCGAGACTCAAGTACATGAATGCCAAAGGACTTATCTCTCACTTTTCAAATTGATTCAACTGTGATACAAGACATAAACACTTTGAAGCAGTAAAGTCTAAATGAAAAAATACAAATACTAATTTTTTTTATGCAATTCCAGTTTAATCTCTCTTTTTTTTTTCTTGTTTTTACCCCCCCCACACACACTGTTCCTCTAGACTTACGGTTTAATTATTGGTGTTTCTGACATAACTTTTAGTATCTGCAAACAAAAGCAGCTAATTCATGCAATGCTTCTGAGATCACATTTTAGTTGGTCACATTTTAGTTCAGCTGTTTTGAACCAAGGTATATTCCATACTCTTAAAGCTCTGGAAAGCAAGGAATAAGCAAATTTCATCCATATGCAAGTACTGATGTGAAACAATCTCAATATTCCCATTCTTACATCCTCATATATACCAAACAAATTCACACATTGTTTTGCCTTTGGTTTAAAAAATTATTATAATGCATCTACCAACCTGAATTTTTATTTTAGCACTATGCTTAAATTAGAACTCTCAAAATGTAGATGTTGTATGCCTCTACTGAAGTTGCAGTGCCTTCAAAACTACTTCCGTCTAGTGGCTAGAACTCAGTTTTTCTAATGGATGAGTGAGTTTTGGAGATTATTCCATAATTTTTCCAAAGCCTTTAAGTCTGTGTAGTGGTTTGGTTTTAGGCCTCTTTCTGGCAACCAGGTGCCAGAAAGTGCCTATATCCTGATATTCCATTCTCTTCTTTATGCAAGCAGAAGTGTAAATGCAAGGGGGGGAAGAAAGTTAGAGTTCACATCCCTTCTGGCGAAGCTGGAGAGGGCAGCTCTGCGGCTGGGCTCCTCTGTGGGGTATACACCTCCGCTGTTTTGCTTCCGATTCGAGAGAAGAGATCTCTGCTTTCTTAAGGAAGGTATCAAGATTTCATTTCCTAGTTTTTTATTGACTGTTTTTTTCTGGTTTTTTCTCTGTTTTTCGGGGTGTTGGGGTTCTCTTGTTTATTCATGTATAGTCTCTTTGTAACTGTACAGAAGTGTAAAAATATATAT
>VXAY01003192.1:36773-51204 GCA_013399855.1 Oxyruncus cristatus
CTTGCCTTCCCTGTGTTCATATAAAAAGGGGTGGGAGGGGGGGAAGGGAAGCTGCTGCTGTGGGTTTGGGCTGAGGGCCGGGTCCAAACTACCACAGTCTGACTTACAATGATACCGGGGTTTAAGTCAATGTTTGTTAAATTCATCATATCAAATACAATCCTTAAGATAATTTTAGGATTATATTTTAAAATTAGAATTGAACATTGAATTACAGAATTACCAAAGAAAATAGTTACCATAAATAACACTATTAAACCTGTAAAATTCAATACTGTAAAGTCAAATCTTTCACAATAAAGTTTTTTTATTTTTTTCATTTTTTCGTAAGACACCACTTGAGTGGGACTGAAAAAAGTAATTGTCATACGAAAAGGGGAGATTTCCTTGACCCTTAATGTGGGGAGATTTCCGTGACCCTTAGTGATTTATTTGTCTGTCAGTGCCCCAGGAAAGGTGAGACCCTTGTGCCTTATCAGTCTGTCAGCATCCCGTTTTGGGGACTCGTCACCAAACAGTTCCACTGAATTGCAGGGCTATTCAACAGCCCTTTTCCGGGGTGCTAAACCAGCAGTGTAAGGGAGACCCCTCAGTGGGTCTTCCCACTTTATTTGAATGTGTTATCTGCTACCAGCAGATAATGGTGCCTGTGAAGGACTCGCTCTAACAGTTTACGGAATAACACTCTTTATTAATACAAAATTGTGACAGGTTCATAAGGTTGGAATATTAATGGTGATAGTATCTGCCTGTAAAAACTTACTTAAAGCAATATGCTATACTATGAAGCAAGGTCTAATCCTAATAGCAATATTCAATGTGGTAGAGAATGATTCTTACCTAACAGGCATCCCCATAGGGAGTAGATGGGTTCAGCCTGTCAACCTATGCCACCAGTTTCAATGGAGTCTTCCCTCATTTACTCCCCATTCTCGACTTACTTTTATACTATATGTTTAGGTGGAGCTTGAGTGACTTTAGTCATAAATGCTTTTGTTTCTGATTGGTGTAAAATTCTCTCGCTTCCCTTTTAAACATACAGCCAAAAGAATAAAGGGTGCATGCCCAGTGGTGGATAGGGTGAGGTCATAGTTTGGAAGCAGGTAACTTTGGGATGGAGGTGTGCATTAATATTACAGTTAGGCTTTGACAAACCAAGTTAATCCAAGGAGAGAGATTTCCCCACAGTTGTTGGCTCAGCAGCAGGACATAATCTTCTATCTCTCTCGGTTGACAGGTGCTATACAGGTTATCAGCTAAGAAGTACTATCTAGTTCCTCTCCCAGCAGGGATTTCTATGGAGGGAGGCTGTGGCGTCTCCACTCCACTCCACTGCACTCCACTTCACCCCGCTCCACCCTCTGTTCCATCCATCATAGCAAAGTGCAAGGTCCTGCACCTCGGTTGGGGCAAGCCCAGACATGGGTACATGGCAGATGAAGTCATTGAGAGCAGCCGTATGGACAGGACTTGGGGGTTTTGGTGGATGAAAAGCTGGACATGAGCTAACAGGGTGCACTGGCAGCCCAGAAAGCCAAGTACATCCAAGCCACGCCACAGTTAGAGAAGTGACATTATATGACATCCTCATGTTGTGAGACACTGGATTATTATCTTTATTATTGGCTCAGACCAACCCAAGGGTGTGAGTGGGGGGAAGGGACAGGTCGAATTTCACAAAGGTGAGGTGCTGCCCTGCTCAACACTCCAGCCTCTGTGAGCCTTCAGGCACCCCCAGAGCAGCTCTCAGTCACAAGCAGTCCAGGAGCACTGCCCCCATCACACCCTGGAGCCCCTGAACCAGCCCCACATGGGCTGGAACACCAGGAGTCCCTCCTGGAGTCAGGGGGTGTGGACACAGGGGTTAAAGCAAAGAAATACAGCATCGTGTGCTCTTCATGTTGTTTCAACCCTACCACCTTGACACGTGGGAGTTAGACTGGTACAGGATAGCTACAATTTTCTTCTTTTTCTCTCCCTTTTCCTCTTCTCTTAATCTCCTTTCTTGTATTTTGGATAACTTGGAACTGAATGGTTTGGATTTTGCTAAGGTGTATGGGTTACCATGTGCTAAGTCAATGCTTTGTAGAATGCTTTATTTTGGTTGAATGTTACCCTTTAAACCTTTGCCTTATTTTTTGAAGTTTACCATTAGAAGTACCTCCTGAGAAAATGTGTGCAACTTCTCTCCTTTGCACTCTCTAAGGTGTAAAAAGAACCAAAGCTCTTCTATTAATCTGGAGGATGGATATTGTTGGAACCTTGTATACTTTTAAAGTAAAACCCCTTCAGTGAGCTTGTAGCTCGGAGCCTGGAGCCTTACACTTGTGTTGGTCTGACACCACCTGTTTTATTTCTCTGTTTTGTCATGAAATGCCTTCCACAGTTTCAGTTGTGTAAATGACGAGTGTTTTAGTAAACTTAAAACATTTTTTGTATTTCTGATTCCAGAGATTTTGTGTTCAATCATAATGAGGTTTTGTGTTCTGAGCACAAAATTGTGACTAATTAATACATATCTGTATTAGTGCAGATCTGTCTTCACATTTACTATTACATCTTCAAAAAAACCAATGAAATGAATACAGGTTGATGCTCTGGTGAATACAGACTAACATTTGTAATATTTTTAATGACTCCACTGCAAATAGTTCTATTATCAGTGCAAGGTATTATGGAATTTATTCTAGTCATGCACAGAAATTTTTGGCTACTCGGAAGGCTCAGGGCTCTGAATTTCAAGGTGGACCTTTATAGGCAGGTGGAAAAACAGAAGAATCGTGTTTTGTGGTCAAAGATTGAATAAGCACTGTTGCAACAGGAAATATGTTGATAATTCCTAAATGAACAATTACCTTGTCAGTTATTTCCTGAGCTTAGTTATCTGTCACAGGAAAACTCATTTCAAGTTCATCAGTATTGCAGTGATTAGCTACACATCAATCTGATTGCCAGGCAATTAGCTGTTTCCATATGAGTTCAAAGGTAAATGTTCTAAACCGGTAAAAATAGGCAACTAGGAGTTGCTAACATCCTCCTCCTGCTATCTGAGCACTTTTAGAAGAATTTTTAGCACTGAATGGACAGAGCTGTCCTAAAATGGGGATGTCACCTACTGCAGTCTTTCGGGCAGGATTCTGGCAGGTTCTCTAAGCACTGCTTCCAGCAGCCTCCTGGAAGGTGACCTACATGTATTTGGCAGGTGTTTCTAGATATGCAGGAGGATAGTAATATCTTACACCCTCTTTAGAGTGAAAAGTTTTGAAAATTGCTTCATGTAAGAGCAATCCACCCTGCCTTCCTCGAAATAAACTATTTTTAAGGCAACACGGTTGCTGTGAGAAGTGTAAATACTGTTTACATTAGCTAATTTACCATCCTCCTTGGTATTTTTTATAAAAATATATACTTACAAAGACATATGGCTAATATATTTTTTTCTTCTAAGATGACAGTGAGATGCCTTCTTTATCTTTTTTTATATCACAATTCTACTAGGTGTAAACAAAACACTTCTTACAAACCCCATCGGTTTTTTTCATCAAGCCCCAAAACTCTTTTTAGCTCATTTTATACAATATCCCCATAAAGGTCTCATGCTACAGAAGGTTTCATCTTGAAAGAAGTCAATGTCACTCTTTAATCAATTACAAGGATCACTGCTAAGTCCTCTAAGATTTGATTCTCTTGTCCGTACAATTTCTTGAACTAAATATTCTGTTTCCATGAAACTGCAAGCTCTCACTGCCTCAAGGAGTGAGGGAGACTGGAGCAGAGAAATCAAACTAATGTCTCTGATGTGTCATTGCACAGCGTATTGCCATTAGGACATCAAGCCAGCATGATTTATAAGCAATTTTAATTAATTTTCTGAGTCATTTCCTAAGGGCTAAATTCTGTAATCTTATTACCATGAGCCTAACATAGAAAGACTATGCTTTCTAATCTTTCTTTTGTTGTTAAATACAATCTCTGGTTTCATTAGGTAACTCTTGAAATGAAGCAAGTTGCTCCTTTGCATGGTGAAATTTTTCTGTGTTTGTTAGAAATTAGTACTAGAAATTATGGGGTGGAGTAAATTAGTTCTTAATACAGAACCCATCACTTACTTCTCTCCTTTTATTCTTTTCCTATAGAATCATACTAGAAGTGATTGAGGTTTCTACTTTAAAGAAGCTACATATCTAGAATTTTAGATACGGAATAATCTCACTCCATTTTGTTTTATGTATACAGAATCAAAACTTAATCCTATTTAATTCAGTGAAATCTGAATTTCTTTTTATCCATTCTAAGCAAATAAACTGTGCTCATGAAGATATGTATAGATTATGAACTGCAGAATAGTGTGCTTTTACTGTCTTTCTTTTTAGCCTCTACTTTAAAGAAGGAAACTAATTAGTAGCTGATTTGCTAAAAGCTAACTAATTTTTGATTAGTAATATTTTTTCCCTAGAATTTACAGAGCTTTGCAATGATATGCAAAGGTATATTTAGGTATATTTATCACATCTCACTGCCCATAAGCAACTTCAATTGCTGTAAGTTTACATTATTCTGAAGGGTCATTGATCTGACAGAATCATCAATATTTTGGTTTTTAGTTACCAGGTTATTTTACATTGTATATGTTTTTAAGAAGCCATTTTTAAATCACAAGCGTGTGATATCATTACTTTGATATTCTTTAAGTATTGTAATTATTCTCTAAATATTTTAAATATGTTACTTAAAATATTAAGTCCCACCACATCATCAAGTACAGGCATAATTTCTGTAACAGAAACGGAATTTTAGAACATGAAATTTTACATCGAGGAAATAAACATGGTTTTAATGTAGAAGGCTGGGAGAACAGATTCAAGGCTTAGAACACTTAGGAAAGCAGGTAGATTTCTTACTCATGAAAGAAGATGGAAGTTCATGCCCTGGTAGCAGTTCAGGGCATTTGGAAAATATATGAACTTGTTATATAATGATCACTAACATTCCTAATACCTCCAGAGTGCCCTAGAAATAAAGGATAAGGACAGTGAGTGAAGAAGGATAGTTTTACACCAGTTATGGGTTAAAAAACAATTCAGTTGTCATGTATGTCTTTGAATCTTGCTGCCACCGTTTATCACAATTTTCCCAATATTATTCTGTTCCCATATACAGGAAAACTAGTTGACCATGAATCAGAAATCACATATTTAAATATGTAAAATTCAGTGGGAAAATAAGTTGAGTTAAGACGTCATGTCTTAATGTGTCAATATAATTAATGTAATATATCAAGCTTTTAGTGCATGTGATACAGTCTAACCGTTGTGGAAGGTTTTGATTTTTTTGTTTTGTTTTGACAGGGTTATTACAATTAGCATTGACTATGATATTTTAAAGCGACTGATTCTCCTTTTTGCAAAAGCCATACTTATAACTTCCTGTTCTTCATACATGTGTTTAGATTATTCACTATGTGCAGACAGAGGTGAAGTGTAGCACTTCTGTGAATACCAGAACTGTATGCAGCACACTAATGTAAGAAGTGAGTGCTTTGATAAATTGTTTTAAGGGTTCTAGCAGTATAAGTTAGAGTTTTTATTAAAGAATGTGTTAGGTCATCTCATGATCATAAGGATGAAAAGCACAGAGATAAACAGTAGCAACATTTTTCATACTGGCTCTTTGCATCAGCAGAAAATGATCATAATAATCTGGAAGACAATTGCATTAAAAGATTGTGGTATTGTTTTGTAGCATGTGTAACTTTAGCAGTCACCAGTGTTACCTTTTTATCCTTTTGAAAGTCTGACACTACCCGTAGTTAAAAACAAAGAGGTGAGCCCATGCCAGGTCAGGTAAAAGGACTGACTACCTTTCCCCTCCTTCCCAAAATCACACCACGAAAGTGAGAAATGAGAGAAGTCCTGAAGAAGAGTCCTGAAAGAGCCTTCAAGTCCTGAAGGAGAGAGCAGTGAAGCCAATGTCAAAAATGAGAATGAAGATACATGTAAATTAAACAGTAAAATTGCAATAAATTCTACTCAAAAAGCAAGAATTAGTTGTGTATTGAAACAGATGGCCTGGATAGGTATATACAGCTTACCAAGGGCTAACAAAGGTATGAAACTTTTTCCTGAACTACTTCCCCACCAGTAACACAAACTGCAGTATCTTTTGGCAAGGCATACTCCTTGCAACTAGATCTTTGTCTCACATTTCTAATTTCTAATGTCCACAACACTTTGTTTTTCTGATTTACATGTTTTCTACAGATTAAATGCTGAAATAGCAAAAAAATAAAGCATATGAGACAGATTAACAATTACTTCACATATTTAAAAGGAAATATTTTTAAAATAGAGGCTTAACAGCTAAGATTTTTTATGTGGCCTTACACCCCTTCAAATGACCTCTGAAAACCAGCTTCTGTTTGTTTCTGTGGAGCTCTAAAGCATAGTACAGTGTCCCTGGCTTTTCTGTGGAAATACATAACTGCATCTTGTTCTTTAGGGCAGATTTGACTCTCTTTTACTGCCATTAAAGATGAAAAACTGGGCCATATTTTGTGTTTTGCATAGTGATCTGACATTTGATAGTTGGTATCTCTCATTGAAATACCTTCAGAAAAGGAATTTCTTTTATGGTTTTCATTACCACAGTAAAGAGTAGAACTGGTTTGCAGGGCAATTTAGTACCGTTAAAGAGAACTGTAAACAAGCAGAGAGAGGTCAGTTTTCTGGACTCCAGGAAAAGCACATTGCCAAAAGACCCTCTGAAAGCAGTGTGGAAATTATACTTTCTCCTCTGTAAAGCCAGTTTGAAGAAACAGACAGTTATTGATTGTTTATTCTCCTGACACAAAAGAGTCAAAAACATTAGCAGCACACTGTCTTTAATAGAAAAGTTGATATTTGTTCTTTTTTAAAAAAAAAACATGCTGAGTAGTTTGGTATGTTTAGTGATAATTATACTTCCATTATTATATGTAAAGGTATATTATTTGAGAATGTCTTAACAAACCTTAAAAAAAAGTAAGCCTGTTTTTATAAGGGTGACATTCTACCTCAGTAATTTCAAGTACTGTTCTGCTACTGAAGGGAAGAAGGGAGCAGCTGTTCCTGGGAAATGGCTGTTTGGATTCAATTAACAACTCTATATGACCAGCAAGAGTTTACTTCATTAACTAGCAGTAACATTTCCCATGACTTCAATTAACACTGGTTTTACTTAATCTAGTATTAGTTAAGATACAATACGATCAGAAGATGTCATTGCTAGCCGAGTGTTTCTCACACACAACTGATTTATCATTTTGGCACCTCAATAAAATGCAAACTATATTGAAATTTATTATCATACTTTCAGGCAGGAATGTTTGTAATAATGTTAATTTGCAATTTCCTCTCTTTTTTATATGTATTCTGTATGCTGTGGTTGCAATGTTCAGCCCAAGGCTATTTGTATTGTGCAGACAGAAAATGAAGAGTGAACATTTATTTCTCATATCTTTGTGAGGAACCTGAGGCGCATGAAGATATTTGTGCTGTAACAGGCACAGTCAATCTCCTTCACTCCTTTAGTCACTATATATCAACAGCAAACTCCCAGCTAGTCTTGCTGCAGCAATTAACCTGCCAGGGCTTTCTGCTGTCAGACTCAGTAATAATAAACTACCCCCAGTGAGAGATAAAGCTATAGTTTCTCATCCTGCAACTTCCACAGTGGGTGAATTATTCAGAATCAGCATGATTAAAGAGATGACATGGTATTAGTTAAAAACACATACTTTTTTTTTCTTCCTGATGGAGATTTAAACCTGTTAGGGAACAATAGTAGAAGAAATAGGTCTTTGCAGTTTGTCAATAGGCCTTAGAAAAGGGATTTCTAGAAAAGTGGTTTATAATGCCTATAATTTTGAAAGTTTAAAGATAAAAATAACAAAAATTTTGCATAGTTATACCATAAAGAATTTTGAAATCCAAGAAATAAATCAGAGTAAAAAACACAGTAAGGATATAGAAAGAAAGGTATTATTTGGGAAGAAAATTGTAATGTTGAATCTGGTTTTTTAAAGGTAAAGATTACCTCCCTATTCATAATTTTTATTCAATATTATTATATTGAAACTTTTAAGAAGATACATTAGGAAATATGAATTGTGTCCCTTATTTATAATTTTCCTTTCTTTTTTGAAAAAAGGGGTCAATAGCAGCATTATTATAAATACTGTAATATATTACAAACAAATCAATTGTTTACATTTCCGAGTGCTGGGTCAGCAGTGTAATTTAGCTTACACACTTCTACTCCCATTAAAATCATAATTCATTTGCCAATCCCAGTTTACTCAGCCACCTGATAACACATTCTTAACTAAATGTTCCTAGTCATTCCCAGGGGGATGATCTCTCTAAAATGCAGGCCTGGGCCTATGGGTTAGAAGTGGTGCTAAATGCAGTCAAATCCATATTCTGTGGCTACTAAAGCAATGTGAATTATATTGTTTGTCATGCTCATCTATACTAAGTGGAACTAATCTGTTGATAGAGAAGAACAGAGATAAAAAAAAAAAACTTTTTTTGGGGGATTTATCCAGATCTTCAATACAGGTATGGATAAATGAAGCATGCATTTCATACTATTGCATTTTTCTCAACATTAGACCATGTAAACAGTTAATGAGTGCAGGTGGACAAACTTTATGCAGACGAAACTAACAACTGCCGTACAATATGCTGGTCAAAGGAAATAAAACCTTATAAATCACAGCAATAGATAAATTTGTTTGAAATAAAATGAACTTCTTGAAATTCAGTGTAGGAGTAAGTATTCATTTACCTCTCATAAAGATAGTTGCTGGATCACTTCTACATATAGACAAAATGAACTGCCATTTGCCATAGAAAGGAAAATTAATTTCTTAGTACAGCTGTCTGTACTGTGCTGTTTGTACAAACTGACGTAAAGTCTGTGCTCTGTCTTTGCAACATATGTGATCATTTATGAAACTCATCTAAGACATACTACAAATGTCATTAAAACAGTATTTAAAAAGGCAAAACAAAACAAAAAAAACTGACCACATATTACCACCATATTTTAGATGACCAGAGGATAAATTAGAAATTATACGTATCTTTGTTTTGATGGATTTTTTTGTGGACTTTGTTTCTTAGCCATTTGTGGGAAAAAAAGGGCAAAGGCTTTTAAATTTCTATATCTTAAAATTCATATTTAGGTATCTAAACAAGTGGCCAAATTTTCAAATGTGCTGCTCTTGCCATTGCTCCCAGTCAAATTGCTTAATGTTGCTGAAAAGTGCAGTATTGCTTAAAATCAGGCTATATATAAGTGACAAGTATGCAATGTAAGATATTATCATCACTACTCAGAATGTATTTTGGGTGAGAGCAAATAGCCTTTTTATATGGTGAGCATTAATATGTTTGTAATTTTTGAGGGGTCTACTACAGACTTTACTGTGATTATCTGTTTGAGTAAAGATATCAGAACTCAACACATTTGCTTTTCTGTATCTTCTGGCCTTACTGATGTTCTTTAAAAATACCATCTGTCCACCTTTCCCTTCAACTGTTTATATTTTTAATGGTGTTTGGTCTGCACACAGTCAAAACCAGAGTTACTGTGGGGACTGTAATTCTCAAGCCTTTACCACTGTGTTCCAAGTGGCAATCATAATTTAGACCCATGTGTTTTGTTCATGTTAATATGACATACATCAATAGCATATTAAATAAAATGTCCATAAAAATATTCAACATTATAAATGTTAAATAAGAAATAGTTTATGATTTAAAGAAATAAGAGAAACAAATTAATGCATACTTTCAACTCTATAGTTAAGAAAATTCTCCATTGCTTTGGAATTTTAAAGAGCACAATTGTTCTACCTGCGTAAAGCTTGAGTTTTAAACTGAAATGAGTTATTTTTGGCTTGTCACAAACTTTTACTTTCCATTGGCTATAAAGAATGCTTAGGCAACTAGCACAGACTAGATGTTTAAGTTCAGATGGCAAAATCTTGCCTTAGAGAACATAAAAGTACAAACTTTCTCAAGTTTATTCAGCTTGAGAAGGAGCTTGGCCTAGATGACCTCCAGAGGTTCGGTCACATCTAATTGTTTCTGTGATCTTAAGATTTTTATTTCCAAGTCATTTAGGTTGCACTAACAATCTGAACTAGGCTTAACATTGCTTAAGTCTATGATATAATGTGCATCAATAAAATTATCTATTTATTAGTAACAAACTGGATCCTATCACCCTTTTAGAAGTTTTTTTCCATGTGTCTGGTGAAACTACCTTTTAATTTATCTTCTTAATTTTGAGTTTGGATTATGCTGTATTTTACATATGTGTTTTTAGTTGCTGTTTCACTTCATAAATTCAATGGTTTTTTGCTTTTTTCTTTTTATATTTGAGAGATAAAGTCATAATCCAAACAAATTGTAGCTAGAGTGGCAGCAGTGCCAGCAAAAGGGCACCCAAATAAGCATTTAACAGATAGTAAAAAAAAAAACAAACACGTGTTTTTCAACTAATGTTAAAATTTATTGTTCTTAACAACATGAAAAACACATGTAGCTATAACACTACATCATTCTTCATTCCCACACTTCAGAATACCTTTTACTTGGACAAATTTAATTCTCAAAGGATTTGTTGTTTACACCGCAAATATTGTGCAGCCTTAAACCACAAAGCCCTTCCAACATGGCTGATTTTTTTAGATTCCTAAATCCTGCAGCTGGTTAGTTCTCTCTGATTTTGGGAACCTCATGTTTGGTCCTCTTTTCCCGAACAAAAACTGTCTTGTTGCCTCTTTGAGCTTTCCTCAAACTGTGTTCCCTTCTATAATCATTATCATAGAATCATAGAATCATAGAATCAGACGGGTTGGAAAGGACCTCTGAGATCATCAAGTCCAACCCTTGACCACCACCACAGTTACCAGACTATGGCACTAAGTGCCACGTCCAGCCTCATCTTAGAAACCTCCAGGAATGGTGAATCCGCCACTTCTCTGGGCAGCCCATTCCAGTGCCTGATAACTCCCTCTGTAAAGAATTTCTTTCTAATATCCAACCTAAACCTCCCCTGGCACAGCTTAAGGCCATGCCCTCTTGTCTTACTGCTGGTTGCCTGGGAGAAGAGACCAACCTCCACCTGGCTACAACCTCCTCTCAGGGAGTTGTAGAGAGCGATGAGGTCTCCCCTGAGCCTTCTCTTCTCCAGGCTAAACAACCCCAGCTCCCTCAGCCTCTCCTCATAGGACTTGTGCTCAAGTCCCTTCACCAGCCTGGTTACTCTTCTCTGCACCTGCTCCAGGACCTCAAAATCCTTCCTGAACTGAGGGGCCCAGAACTGGACACAGCACTCCAGGTGTGGCCTCACCAGTGCTGAGTACAGGGGCAGAATCACCTCCCTGCTCCTGCTGGCCACACTGTTCCTGATCCAGGCCAGGATGCCATTGGCCTTCTTGGCCACCTGGGCACACTGCTGGCTCATGTTCAGCTTCCTTTCAATCCAAATTCCCAGGTCCCTTTCTGCCTGGCTGCTCTCCAGCCACTCTGTGCCCAGCCTGTAGCGCTGCAGGGGGTTGTTGTGGCCCAAGTTAGATTATTTATTCTGCTTAAAGTTTTTACCTTCTCCAAATTTCAGACCTAAGGAGAAAAACAATTCTCCATAGTATGAGCTCTCTTTATTAAAAATTAGAAGTGTTAACATTAACACTTCCTCTGCAGTTAACATTAGCATTTCCTCTGCAGTTTACTGTGACTGTGTTAGTAGTTGTGTTTACAAAACCATGCAAACTGTGTTGTTCATCCTCTCGTGCAACAGAATTTTTTTTTAATTTTGTAGAAACTTTGTAATAGCAACCAGATCTCACAAACTTATTTAGATGCTCAAATCTTCATCCTTATCACTGATGAAAAAGCAGTGATGTAAAATACATGACAAAATATTGTCATGTACTATGCAGAATTTTGTATTCTTATCACATTAAGACTGTATAGAAAAAGACTGTTATCTCCTAAACCAGCTACAAAATTTCAGTGAATTTAAATTTCTCAGTGTGCCAGGTAGGCTGACAAACCCAGAATGCTTCCACTCTGGGAGACATTGATTTTGACTTCCTGTGAAAAATTTGGTTTCAATAAAGGAGGTGTCAAAGTCTATTTGGAACTATCTGGCTGGTGCTGTGTGACAGATAAATGTTTCGTTTCATTCTGTGACACTGATTAGATTCTGAGATTTTTCATCCATCCAAGCCGCAAGTTGGATTCCTGTCTTCCCAGCTAACAAAATATTCAGTGTAGTTTTGGACCTACTAATGTGTTCCCTCTGGAAATGCAGAACAGTGGTTGTCCTATATTATGATATCATTAAGCTTTTTCTGGAAAATGTATCACAAAATTAGCAGTCAAAATTGATTCTTGGTATTACTTTACTGAAAAAGGATAGACAGTAATATGTCTTGAACTGAGGATTATGGAAATAAAATGCACTGGTTTTCTGTAAACAAAGTATTGTATTGCCTATGGGCCACAGCAGTAACTAAATTAACAGTTATGGTCTTTGTTTTTTGATGGAAAGACATTTTCTTTTCTTTTTACATGTCTCAAGAGTAGGAGGATGAATGTTCTCTAATTCTTAATGCAATTAGTACTAATATTATTTTAAGGTGCTTTTTTATTTTAGAGTTTTAGAGTTCTTCATTCTTCTTTTTAAAACACATTGAAAGCTTACCAACATCCATTTCAAAAATGCCATTTTCATGACTATTTTACAATTTCACATTTTGTATATTGTTTAGGGGGTTTTTTTTAAGTAGCTTTGAATTTATTTAGCAGATGAAGTCCTCACGCTATTTTCGAGCTTATTATCATTACACCTCTCTCTATTCAGCATTATTAACATCATTCCCCTCATCACAGTCTTGCCTGAATCAAAGGCTACTTGTTTCTTGTTGGGGGAAGCTTTGAATGAATAATTCATCTGGAAAAGCCTTCTATGTTGTACATTTCCAGAAGACAGAGCAATTCTCTTGTCAATCATAGTGGCTCTGTCAGTACTAAGTTCCATACAGTATGTGCTCCAAATGTACAGGGGATGACAAGCAGCTGAGATTACCAACTGTGTTAATTCTGGCCATCCTTTTAGCTTTTCTTTGACAGAACATTCAAATTCAAGTCTCACTCTAACACTGCACTGAGAAATCAGTGTCAAATTTTCCTCTCTGTTCTCACCAATATAGTTTGGTTGAAAGCTCTGACATATATTGCAACCAAACTGGTCACAAGCCACAGTTACTCATCTTCAGAGAGTTATATTTCATTTTGGCTCCTGAGTCCTTAGTTTTCTCATGCCTAGACAGGCTGGTCTGAGCTCAGACTGCCTTAGTATGAAGCCAAAGCTTCAACCGATAGTGTGCATTTCTGCACACATGGAGCCCTGTAGGCCTAAACATATCCCTGCTGACACAGCTTGCACTGGATTGTAGTCTCTTGGATGATGGACTCCTTGTCATTTCTCTGAAGATTAATCTTTGGAAGACTAGTTGTTACTAATTGATTCTGCAGTACAACCAGAAACATAAAGTAATTGGAAGAGAAGCTATACGCTAAGGATCTTTCCCTCTGAAGCAAACATAGGGAGAGAGATATGATGTGGCACTTCGGAGATGAAGGGAATTAACATACTGTTAAGAGTCTGAAAGTAGAGATTTTAAAAGTGCTTGGTTTTCGTTTTAATATCTTTTCATCTTCTTTTAAACTGAGCTTTGTCAATATGACAGATTAAAAATTTGAGCGACTGGCATTAATTAAGTATGAATCTCTGTTCTCATCCCCTGCAAGCATTTGTGAGTAAAAGGCTCTACCTACCTTAGCAAGCAGTACAGCATTAAAGCAGCAGCTCTCCACAGCTGAATCTAATACTCACATCATAGTTGTTTTGCAAGGAATTGTTCCAGATTTAACTAGAGTCTCATTCTGTGAGATGAACATTTGACATGCTTCTGGTCTGACTTTGTAGAAAAATAACACAGTTTGCATAGTCCAAGACTGAAAGAAAATGAGTAGAAAGATTAGGAGACCCATATTAAAACCCCACTCATGTTCTGAGCTAAAATTCCAGTGTACAACACAAAGCTACTAGCTCTGAGAATATGGGCATCAAAAGAATATGCAGACCTCTAAAGATTAATGAGGATGGACAATTTATGTAATTTATGAATTTTTAAAATTCTAGGAATAGATACGGAATTGTTGCTTACCTCTGAAGGAGGTAATGTCATTCTTCAGAAAGAAATAAAGCCTCCAAATAAATAAATATATCATTGTGTATATATAAAATATATAAATATAAATATATAAATATGTCATTATAAATTATAAATATATAAATATATAAATATATA
>VXAY01003194.1:18366-30855 GCA_013399855.1 Oxyruncus cristatus
CCGGGGAGCGGCGGGCAGGAGGGAGCGGGCACCGGGAATGATGGGGGGGGCCTGGGGGGTCCGGCCCCACCCCTCCCGGTCCCCTGTCCCCTGGTGGGTGCAGGCCAGCTGCACGGGGGTCCCCGAGCCCCGTTTGCCCTGAGATTCGGCGGGGGAGAGGCCGGCAGGGCCGGCTCAGTCGCTCTCGCTGGAGTCACTGCTCTGCTCGCCCTGCACCTTGTTGCGGTGCTGCATGGCGCGGTGGTAGGCGATCTGCACCGACTTGCGGATGTTGGACTTGCGGCCCTCCAGCATCTTCTCCTTGTCCAGGTCCTGGTTCACCCCCAGAGGCACCAGCTTCGTCCGGGGCAACCACTGCCTGCGGGGAGCGGGGGGCCACCTCGTTTGAGGGTTACAATCGTCTCCGGAGACCCCCCCCAAAGCCCCCGGCGCCCCAGCCTTACCAAGTGCGCTTGTTGTCAAAGAAGAGGACAAGGTAGAGGTGCTCACGTGCTTCCTGAGTCATCTGCTCCCCCAGCTTCAGCACCTCCAAGGGGGGCACGGGGATGGGGACGCCGTGGTGGAACATGCCTTCCCGCGGCATCTTGGGATCAATAATCTGCCAAAGGAGCAGGGGAGGGCTGAGAGGGGAACGGGGACCCCAAGAGCCAGTCTGCAGGAAGGGGATGTGGATTTTGGAGGCCCCGATGACAGGCAGTACTCACCAGTGCCGGGTAAGAGGGGTACCCCCGGCACTTGGCCCACACCAAATCCAGGGCATCCAGGGAGGAATCTTCATCCTCAGAGAGCCACCCCGCACCGCGCCCCATGCCCTTGCGCACCACTGTGCCAGAGGAGAGGGGAGAAAGGGGTCAGCTGCGTCCCCCCAGGTGACAGTGCCAGCTGGGTGCAAGACTGCACAGCCACAGTACTTACTGCCATGCCCCACGCCTCGTCCAGTGCCCACGGAGTAGGACTCGTTCTCTGTCCCCGACGTGTCCTCACTGCTGTCTTCTGGGAAGTTCACTCGGGAGAAGGAAGGTTTCCCTCTGCCCTGCTTGGAGGGTGTTGTGCTGTGGAGACAGGGAGCAGAGCCATCAGTAGGGGTCATGTCAAGCTTTCAGAAACTGCTTTTGAGAGGGCCAGGCTGGTGGGACACCAGGGCTTGTAGGCTCCAGCCGCTGGCCTTGGCACTGGGAAGGACTTGGCAGGGGTACCAGGCAGAAAGGTGGGATGGTGCTTCTTCCAGGGTGCCAGCGAGACCCCAACCCAGTTTCACACAAGGAGGACCCAGAACATGTGCACTGATCAGAACTAGAGGCACTAGAACGTGATGGTGCTGGCAGCTGGAAGTGCAGTGACAGAGCAGCTGCTGTGCCAAGAGGGAATTCTCCAGTTCATGCTCCTTGCTAGCCCTTTGGTGCACACTCACACCTTTAGGTTTTACATTAAAAAAGGTACAAACCCTGCAGAGTTCTAGGGATTAGCTGGGAGCAGCAGGAGGGTGAAGGAGACAGGGACCATGAAACGGGCTCCTCGTCTGGCAACTCAAGGCCAAGAGCTGCCCACTGACACCGCGAGCAGCATCAGTGTCTCCAGAGCTGGGCCAGGGACAGTACCTGGTGCGGTCTGAGGCAGCACTGCTGCTGCTGCTGCTGCTGGACTCCGAGTCAGAGCTGCTCCGGGGAAGATTGCAGTCGTTGCGGTACACCAGGAAGCTCTTCTTCACAGGCTGGTTCCCGCTGCTGAAACCGTTGGCTGGCAAGTCTGCAAAACACCCCACGAGAAGAGCGTTACCACCGCGCCAGCCCCTGCCATGCGCTGCCAGAGGGGCCACGGCCACCCAGCTGCACCCACCCATGGGAGTGTCCTCCGCGGACTTGTCACTGTCACTGTCCGAGCTGGAGCTGGGCCGCGGGCTCCGCCCTCGCTTCCTCTGCCGCTGGGAGGACCCCATTATTGGGAGCTGGGGGGGCCCAATGGGGCTGTTCCCGTGACCGGGAGTGATCTGGCTGTCTCGATTCTTTGGAGGGCGTCCTGGACGTTTTGGGGGCCCTGCAGTTTTAGGGTTCTTCTTGGAGAAGAGCACTGAGGTCCTCCTGCCAACTTCATGTGCTGGGGTGGAAGAAGAATTGGGACCCAGACCTGGAAGAGAGAGGAGGTGTCAGCTGCAGTCCTGCTGGCAGGAACTGCGTGGCAGTGGTGTCAAGAAACAGCTTATTTCTTGGGAACATTATCCTGGAAGATCCTCCCATCCCGAGTGTTGCCATGCCTGCAACTTTGGAGTCAAACTTTCCAGTCTGCTGACAGTAAAAGCTAGACAGGGACATCAAAGAAGGGCCTGAAAGACAAAGGCCCCTGCTTGCAGAAGGGCCTGCTTTTCCTGGTAATTAGTGGACAGGGCTGGGATGCAGAGGTGGCAAACCCCCAGTGACACCTAGCAGCCCTGCCTGGAGCTTTTGCTGTCTCCCCACAGACCCCAGCTCAGCATCTGTGTCCAGTGAGCCAGTAGCTGGCCTGTGTTTGAATCCCAGCCCGAGAGGGCATTTGGAGCTCGGCAGTCAGTACCATTGCAACTCCCTCCTGTGCCCCCAGGCAGGAAGGGACACTGAAGGCAGCCTGCTCCATAATGCCCCTAGAGAACCCCACAGCATGGCTAAGCTGGCAGGGCCTGGCAGGAGGAAACAATCCATCTCATGCCCCACATCACACAGCTGGAACTCTCAGTCTCTGGAACAACATCCAGTTCCTTGACTGACCAGGAGATGAGCTCACCAGGTGAGCACTGACTGTGCTGTGAACACCAGCAATCTGCCAACCCTCTCTAGGGACAAACACACACTAGGCTGCAGCTGTTCCAGACACTGGACATGGTCTCCTTCAGCTGCCAATCCCCTCTGCTTGGCTGGCACGGCTCACTACGGACTACTCAGTGGGTGCTGTCCTCAGAGGGGCACACTGGGAGGGAGCCCAAGGAGGCACAGACATCATACTCTGTACCCAGCCCTTTGGGAGAGACTACAGGAAATGAGGAATCCCTGCAGGGGAATGGGGGATAAGGGACCGTACCACAAGAGGCCACTCACACAGAGGAGCGAAGAGTGAGGCGTGTGTGGGGAGCTGCCCACGCAGCCCTCCAGCCTCAGGATGCACCTGGCAGGGCAGTTGCTACCCAGCCAAGCCAGTCCAGAGGTGGCTTTCCACCGCACCCCAAAACTGGTCGTGTTCTGGAAGGAACATTACCTTTGCCAGTCTCCTGGCTGCTGCTCTCCTCTGCAGCACTGTCCGTCTGCAGGTCCTTCTCACAGGGGTTGTGGGACTGCATGACTCCCCTGGCAGAGGAGCTGTGCCGCTCCAGCCCGTCCCGGCCCAGGTCCCGCGGGTGCGCGAGCTTCCGCCGGAGGACTGTGATCTCCTTCTTGATCATCTTGGCCCGGCGGGACCGTCCTATGCTCTGCTTGCCCGCATTGACCTCATCCAGCCGCTCCAGCAGGATCTTCAGCTGCTCCTCCAAAGGCAGGCGCTTCTGATTCTCCGAGAGCAGCAGCCGCACATCTTCTGGGGGAACAAAGAGGAGCAGATGGATGAAAGAAATTGGGAACTCATTGGACCTTCTCTACATGAAAGGGCATGAGGCAATCCAGATTCCCTGCAGGAGGGAAGTAGCTGACAGGGCACCAAACACCTGTGAACCCTTCAGGGAAGTTACCCTAAAAGACCTGAGAAGGGGAAAGCCAGCTAGTTGGGACCATTGGGGAAAGCAGGCTGATCAGCAGTGTGGAGGATACCAGGGTTCCCACTGGTTGGAGAAAGGACACAACAGGAAAACCAAAAGGAACTGTAACAGGATAAAACAGAAATCAAAAGGATCCTGAAGCATTACAGAGCAGGGAAGTTCCCCTGTCTGAATCTGTCTTGGAGCAGGGACAGGGGTACTCTAAAAGGACCCTTCTCTGACAATATGTTCTTGGCAGCGCTCCCCAGTGCCCAGAGACAAGCAGGACTACAACCACGGAGCCAGTGAGGTTTGTCTGAGGGTATCTGGAACAGTGTGGCAGCCAGCAAAGCCCACAGCTGGGAAGGGAGGGGGAAATACACAGCTCTAACTAGGGGGAGTTCGTCCTTCTAGCCAGGCAGCACAGCAAGAGCCTTAGAGAGCTCACAGCCAGTGCTGGGGATGGGGTGAGTGACTGTACCCTGACACAAGCCAGAGAGTCACAGCTCTGCTCTGACCAACAAGAAGACCAGGGACCAAGGGACTGGCAGGACACACAGACAAACCATTGCCTAGAATCAACTTAGGAGAGCCAAGAGGTACCTGGCTAGCAAAGTCCCCATCTCTCCAGGAAGCAGGGACACCCAGCCCAGCATACAACTGAAATTCCCATGGGAGGTACCTCAAACAGGCTCTCGGGTGCCCTGACTCTGCCCAGGCTTTACCTCTGAGTAGCCCTCGTAC
The DNA here is from genome assembly GCA_013399855.1 of Oxyruncus cristatus. Classification (NCBI taxonomy): domain Eukaryota; kingdom Metazoa; phylum Chordata; class Aves; order Passeriformes; family Cotingidae; genus Oxyruncus; species Oxyruncus cristatus. The sequence continues at coordinate 22,805 of VXAY01003194.1, forward strand.
CCTAGGACAGGGGACAAGTACCCACCATCCTCAATGTCTTGGATCTGAGCCTCTTCCACCGTTACGCAGTGGGGGAAGTGCATGCCTGTCTCGAAGTCAATGCCCATCTTCTCGGCCTGCCGGCGAGCCTGCCGGAGCACGGCACCTCCCTGCTCCCGCAGACGGATGGCTGCCCGGTAGAAGATTGTGTCTTTGGCATTGTATTTCAAACAGTTGTTGATGATCAGATTGAAATCCTCCTCAAAGTCATCGAAATTCAGATAGCGATAGGCTTCCAGGTTTTGTTTCATCGTCTGAAAATCCATCGGCTTCTTGATGTGATCCAGGTAGTCTGGGACCTGTGTGAGGAGAGATCCAGAGCTAAAGGCCTAGGAGACACAGTTAGCAGTACCTGCTCCAAGAAAACAGTTGTTAGAGGAATCAGGTATAGCTTCCTGTGCTCTGCCCAAATGCACATCGGGGAATGCCATCTGCTTTTGCAGCTTGAGGAACAGTAACGCCTCCGGATTAGGGAGCCCATGTGCTGTCTCAACCTGTGGATACACGCTCTGAAGTGTTTTTACGGCTCCAGCACACATGGCAGCACCCTGTCCTCTCCTCCTGCCTGCAGGCAGCTGGGATCCAGTATGCTACATGGTGTTCCGTGGGGAAGGAGCTGTAAGTGCAGCCCCTGGAGGTGAAGGTGAGTGCGGACAGGAAAAACAGAGATGTCCAGGTGACAGCACTGGCTGCAGGTGGGACACAGCCTTCCTACCCAGATCTGCTGAGACGCCTCTGTGCTGACCTGCTGCCAGTGCTGTGCAGAGCCAGCATGGCCTTTCCCCACGTCTCCAGGCAGGAACATGATGAATCTCAGGAATCATCTCCCCTGCCCACAGCAGTGACAGTCTGGGGGTCAAACCCACCCCTGTGCTGTGCTGAGTCAGTCACCTGGCAGAGGCCTTCACAAGAGGACAGGTAAGAGCACGCCAACTGACAAGGGCTGGCATTTTGCCTTTCCCAGTGGGAATCCTCAACTGCTCACAGACCCTAGGGTGTCACCAGTAACACACACAGAGGAAGAGCCAAGTGCTGTGCTCCCAGCCAGCACCAGCCTGGCTGTTCTGCATTTGGCTCACCCAGGAGGAGTATTGCTGCACCGCCCCCTTGGGTGAGTGAAGGGTGCTGGGATGTGCAAACCAGCATCAGGCTGCTCAGGGAGCTTCTGGACCAGAGCGCACCCTGGGCAGTCCTTGGCACGAGCAAGGGACAAGTTTGAGTGAAGTAGAAATCTGGGGGAGGGGGTTCTTACTTCGTAGATTTCTGTTACCTCAGACAGAGGGACCGGCTCGCTGAAGATGTTGCCTGTGTCTTTCTCCTGCAGCTGCTCAAGCGTCTTGCGGAGGAGGATGAGGAAGGGGGTCAGCTGCATTTCCAATGCCACCTGCTGGACTTTGATCTGAAACAGAGGAACAGAGCGGGGCTGAGCCCCTGCCCCCAGCCAGGCAGCGGGGACTGTCCCCAGGGAGCAGCAGTGCAGCCCTGCAGGACAGCAACCCCTCTCCTCTCCTCACCGAGGAGCAGGGACTGCCCCTCACCCCCGTCTCTGGGGAACAGAGGTGTAACACCAGCTCCAGCACCTGCGTGTCCCACCTGCGCCTTGCAGAGCAGCCACCTTTGCTCAGAGCTGCTGGCACAGGGCACAGCACAGCCAAGGGGACCCTGGCACACACCTACAGCATTCTAAGGAGCCCCTACTCACGCCCACCCCAGCGGCTCCCCAAGGAGGGGCAAACAATCGTTACCGTCTCTCTCTTGAGCTTCTCCCGCTTGCGTATCAGCTCCACCAGCAAGCGCGCGCGCTCGAGGTCATGGCGGAGGCGCTGCCATGACTTCAGCTGCTCCTTCAGGGCCCAGTTCTTATCCTCAGTGTCTCTCTGCGGGAACATCAGAGACCATGAGCTGATAAGAGATGTGCTCCCATCTCCACCTTTCTGGCTATGTGCTGGGGATCTTCCATGGCAAAGGGAACCAGCCTGACCCTGTTGGTTCAGCAAAGGTCCCGGTTCCCCTGCTGTAACTTAGGCAAGTGACAGGGACAGTCTGACCTCTGGCCAGAGCTAAATAGCTGCCCCTTGGTCATCAAGCCCCGAGGATGCCACAAAGCAGGCACCCCGAGCCTCTGGAAATACTCTTCCTAACATGGACCTGTAGCTGCCCAAGAGGTCTGTGCTGCGGCTCAGAGATCCAGCAAAGTGCAATAGGGCAAAAAGGGAACACAGATCTCTTTGATTACACTTCTGGAGCACCAAAAAAACGACCAACTTTTATCCTGCTGTAGCCAAAGATGAGCAGAAGCAGTCTCAACTCTTCTCCAGAAAAAAAAAAAAGAGAGGGGCCAAAGGCAAGAGAAACCCCTGCCCACTCACAAGTCATCAAAGGGCTCAGAAAGAAAGATTTAGAGCTCAGAAGGGGAGCCAGAAAAAAAATCTTCCTCTCTGGCACCAGAGACTTCACATCTGTGAATTGCTGACTATGGGCTAAAGCAGACACTGGGCTGGAAGCAGCAGCCAGAGGGAGTGCTCCTGGAGCGGTATCAGAAACTGGAAGTGAAGCCTTGGTTCCTTACAGACTACTTCTGAGATCCCCAGCCATCTCTTTCAACACTGGCTGACACAGCAGCCTCATACTAGAGCCATTTCTAACAGGTCTGCCATTGCCACCAGACAAATTCAGGCACGAGAAAGGAGCTACCTCCTGCGTGGCAGGCAGACAGCGCAGGATTCCCTCCCCATGGCAGGCTGCCAGCGGCCTCACTGTCTGGCAATTCCCTGAATGCCGAGAGCGGAGGAGAAGGTGAAGCAGCAAAAGCAGCTGGGGCTGCCCTTTCCTCATCTGAGAGCTCAACACCCCTGACCCCACTTCTGCAACCTCAGGCACCGCATGCAGCAAAGGCTCCGAGCCCACAGCTCTGAAGGCGCAGGAAGCACACGCACAGCCAGGGTTCCCTGCAGCCCCACAACAAGCAGCCCTTACCTGGTCACAGTTTCTCTGTGACTGCAAGTGCGTCTGAAGGCGGCGGAGCAGGGGGACACCATTGCGGGACTGTCTCTTCAGGGTCCAGTAGCTGTGCAGTCTCTGCATGAACTGGCTCTTCCTCTGGATGGTTAAACGGTTTGTAATCTTACTGAGCCTGAGGAAAGGAGAGGAATCACAGAGCCCATCAACACGTCAAGCCTGGATGCTACAGAAGAACCCCTGGCTGGGCAACTTGAGAGCAGCTAAGAAGCTCCTCGGAGAGAGAACACCCTTTCCCATGGCAGGAATTTCTGTAACACAGACTCACATAGAGTAAACACAAGAGAGGACGCCAGGAAACATCCAGCCTTGCCTCTCCATAATAGACTTTTCCTTTCTACCTCCTGTCAACTTTTGGGGAAAGCTTAGGGTAGGCTGAGCCAGGTTAGGGTACAACACAGCCACATCAGGGGCTGGAACCTTTAACAGCTCCCACAGTCCCTGAGACTGCCAGTGCTACGGTGCTGCTACCCCAAAACCATGATTTACCTGTCTGAGGGTTCCTAGCCACAACAAAGGCCTGGCTAAACGTTACCAGAGAAACTCAAGCCTGGCAAAGCATGAGGAGGGAGCAGGTGACATGACCACAACAGAGCTCCCACCCAAGACTACCCTAAACAGCCCAAAACACCACAAAAGGGATTTCTTACTCGCTACAGCAGCAGAAAGTCTGGAGGGGCTGGGATGACCTCATTCAGCAAAGTCGGACAGAGATGCCCAGCTTAGCAGAGAGCCAAAGGGACAAACCCCCAGCACCTCCCTGCCTCACAGGGACAGCTCTTCACATGGGATGACCCAACCTGCATCAGCCTCAGCTGAAGAGGCCGGGGGCGGCAGCCTCATGTACCATCACTGGCCAAGCACAGCTCCCACAGGAAGACATCTGGCATTCTGGCAACAGCCCTTGAAGAATAATTAATCCCAACAGGAAGGCCTGGGGAGAGGTTAACAGCTTCTAGCTCAGTGTGGGTTTCACTGTGAGTTCAATAGCAGCAAGAGTCTACAAACTGCCTGCCAATGTGTCCACAAGTAGGAAAAGAAACCCTGGCTATGGAGCAAGCCCTGAGTGAGCAAAAACATAAGGCTGGGACACAAACAGACTGTGGCAAAAAGCCAGCAGCCTTGTGGCAGAGACCTGCCTCCACAGGTCACCAGAACATTGCCCAGAGAGCACAGCCCACGTGTGCTCCCCGCTGACCGCACAGGAGATAGTTTTGAGGGTCCGAGGGCTGCAGGGTGTCCTGCGGGGAGGAGGAGAGCTCAGAGGATCAGGGGGGGGCCTCAGCTCCCACCATGGGGAGGAGGATTGTTCAGCAGCTCAGGAGGCGGCTCACCACCATGATGAAAAACACTTCTGTGCCAAACCTGCGCTTCAACTGTGTGACGCCTGCTGCAGGGTGACAATGAGATCCAGAAACACCCTAAGATGCCCTTACATGCTTTTACATGCTGCTGAGGACACCCAGAGTTATAAACTACACTGACAAATTCTGGCAAGGCTCTTAAATGCTCATTTCAGGATTTGTATGCCAGCCCAACAATCCAACCAGAGTAAGACACACAGCACTTACGCCTGTAACTACAGGGTGTTTGCACCCCTGTGAACCTGCAGGGTTGTGATGTGACAGAAACACAACCCCTGGGCAAGGCTTCAAGTACCTTTCCAACAGCCCTTGTGCTGCGGAGCCAGCCTTGGGACCGTTGTGCCCCTTGGCAGGCAGGAGTCCTGGTGCTCTCCAGCCACCCCTCCTCGCAGGCAGCCGTGCAGAGGCTTTCAGCACCCACAGCTGCCCAGCCCTGCTCCGACAGACAGCCCCGAGTAGACACAGCTGTTGCTGCACCTGGCACAAAACACTGAGGAAGCCCAGCAAGGGGTACACGGCTGCTGGGATGCATGAACTGTGCTCAGCAGGGCACAGAGATCCCAATCCCAGACCTCTCCACTCCAGAGCCAAAACAACCCCTGGGATTAGCCCATTTCCCAGGCCTGAGTTGCTCCCACACTTCTGTCATTTGCCTGGCACAGCCTCAGGAGAAAATGGACCTCAGCAGAAAGGAGAGCTGTCCCCTCCTCCCTGCCTGATTTACTCCAGTGCCTGAGGTCAGCACAACAGGAAAGGAGTGTTGGGAACCTCCAGCTGCTTCCTGACGCATCTGGCCAAGTTCACTCTCCGCTGTTAAACTAACAGCAGCTATTTCCTGCCCCACCAAGGGCCCAGACACCTTTGCAGGGTAGCACATCGCACAGCCCTGCCTCTGTGCAGGACTCCCAGAGGAAACCATCACAGCCCTCTGCGACAACAAGGTTAGAAACACCTGTGCAAAAAACTAAGGAGAGGACCAGGGTAATGCCCACGTGGAAAGCGGGACAGTAGGCATGGAGAAATCTCTCCCCAGACCAGGGAGGGCGGTGGGTCGTACCTGTGAGGGGGGATGCAGGGCACAGAAACCACGGGCGCTGCGGCCCGTTTCTCTGCCAGAATCTTCCGTGCCTTCTTCATCTTGATCCTAGACTTGGCCTTTGCTTTTTTGACTTTCTCAGAGCTCCAGCCCTTTCCCTCCTCTTCCTCCTCCTCCTCCTCCTCTTCCCCCTCACTGTGGGAGAGGGCGGGAAGCCTGCGCACGGAGCCCGGCGGCGTGTGGATGTCGCAGTAGGCGGTTTTGCGCACGCTGAAGGAGGTACCATTGGCACCTGTCTCCCGGACGGGCTCCATCTTCATGTACAGCCCGGCCTGCTGGGCACAGGTGACGTGGAAGGCAGTGTAGCAGTTGGCTTTGTGACACTGGATGCAAGCCCCAGAGCCGCGCTGCTTGCAAATGTAACAGGTCAGCTTCCAGCGTGCGGGCGGGATGTGCTCTATGCTGTCAATGGGCTCCAGGAAGACGGTGTTGGCAAAGCACACCTCTGGGATCCAGAGGGCACACACAACGTGTGCCCAGCGCCCATCGTCCGTCTGCTTGAAGGCCCCCCCCTTGTTTGGGCAGAGGGCACAGTCCACAGCACGCGAGGGTGACTGCAGGCACCGTCTGCAGAGCCACTGTCCCTCGGGGATGTAGGGCACCCCGTAACACTCCTGGTGCACAGCCAGGTTGCACATGTCGCAGAAGAGGATGACGTTGCTGTTCTGACACTCCCCATCGTTGCAGATGCAGCAGACGGCGTCCTCATCCACCAAGGCGTTCGGGTCCCCCTTGTTGTGGCTCTCGAAGTACGACTCCTTTTCCAGACGGTCCATCAGGTACTCAAAGATCTCCTGGGGAATAGGACTCACACCTTCGTTCTTCCGCCGCTCATTCATGATGTCCAGCCAGATGTAATCCTCCTCATCCATGTCGTACTCCACCTCCTCATCCAGCTCCTCTGCCGACTTCTCTATGTACCTGGAAGGACAGCACGGGAGAGTGAGGGCATGTTCGGCACAGTTGGAGCTGCTGAAGCCCAGCTCCAGGGTTTGGCTGTGGCTGAGGGAACATTTTAACACTCCAGCCAAGCCAGAAGTCAAAATAAAGAAACAAGGGCAAGGCAGGAATGCACAGTGGCACCTTGTAGACAAAATAACACTGGTCTAAGGAGCAAGGTCAGGCCCTTGGAGGCTTGTCAGCACAAGGCAGGGGCCTGCACAAGCCACCCAGAAGGTGCCAGTGCTCTGGAGACAGCAGCCTCATGACCAAGACAGGATAACCAGGCAAGGACACACGGCATTTTGTTAATTCTGGAGAGGGAGTCTGTGTTAACTCCTGCTTGAGGTATTAACCTGGGCAACTGCACTGACCAAACCTCTCACAGAAAACTGTAGCACAAAAATTAAGAATTAAGCCCACAAACAGACCTACAGGTACACATTGGTGCTGAGGGGCTCTGGAGCTACCCCAGCACAGCTCCAAAGAGCAGAATAGGAGGTAGAAGGACACATTTGGTTTTTGTTATGACTGTACATGGTGTTCCAGCAAGGAAAAAGCACAGCAATCAAACTGCTGGCAGTGACCTAAGCAGCAACTGAGAGCTCTGTAGACAGAGACCCCTCAGAACGGGGCGGTGATGCCAGGCAGAGCCCCAAGAGCCTGAAGCCATGGGACAGCAAGCTCCATGGGACCTGGGGGAGGCCTTCAGAGGCCATGGGCAAGCTGCCTGCACAGAGCAGGGCCAATTCCACCTTCAGACCCAGGGCACAAGCCTGGGAGCCTCCTCACACCCCAGCCACGGGCACTACCTGTAGTACGAGGTGGGACGAGGTGGGGCGTCGGGGGTGTCCTGCTCCAGTTCTCGGTACACCACCTCGGGCAGCTTGGGGGTGGTGCTGGCCGAGGCATTGTGGTGATGGTGGTTGGAGTCCTTGCGCTTCTCCTTGTTCTTGTGCTTGCCAGATTTGGGAGGGACGCTCTGCGTCTCCGTGTTCTCCTTATTGCTCCCGTTCTCGGGCACCTCCTCGGGAACGTCCTCGTCCTCGGACACCACGTCGAGGTTATCAAAGATGCTGATGCGGTGGACGCGGCCGTGCAGGTCCACCTCCACCATGCGCTGGGCCTGGGCGTAGGTCATCACCTCTCGGCCGGGCGACTGGGAGGTCTCGGAGGGGCTGGGCGACTGCTTGTTGGCGGAGCGGGCCTGGCGCCCCTTCTTCTTGTGCTTGCGCAGGGGGGTGTGCTGGGGCGGGGGCGGGTTGTCGTGGTCATAGTGGTAGAGGTGGTACTCGATCCCGCTGTAGCTCTTGTAGATCTTGCGGCAGGTGCCCACCGGGCACTCGTAGGGCGGCTTGGTGGCCCGCAGGTTGTGGCAGAAGGTCTTCACGTCGAAGTCTACGCCCATGGCGGGGCCGCGGGGGGCCGAGGCCGGGCCGGGCCGGGCCGGGCCCCCGAAGGTTCCCCGGGGCGGACCCGAGCCGGGCCCGGGCAGCTCGGGCAGCCCGGCCCGCACTGCAGCTGCGGAGCCGCCCCGGGCCCATCGCGCGTCCTTCGGCACCTCCCGAGCGCTGCCCGCGGAATGTCCGCGTCCC
>VXAY01003194.1:31072-70143 GCA_013399855.1 Oxyruncus cristatus
CGGCCGCCCCCGGCCCCCCGCACCACTCCGGTCCTCACGGTCACCCCAAAGTCTCCCCCTCGTTCCCCTGAGTGCTCTGGCCCCTCGGTCCCCCCGAGTGCCCCCGATCCCTCCGGCCACCTCTGTACCCCCCGTCCCTCCGCCCCAGCACGGCAGCAGACCCGGTTTAACAGTTTATTTACAGTCGGTAACGCGGTACAGACTCGCCTGCCCTCCGCCCCGGCACCCCCCGGCTACGGGACCCCGGGCCGCGGGGCGGGCCATGGGGCAGGCCGGGGCAGCAGGGCCGCGGGAGCGGGGCGCAGGCAGGAGAGGGGTGCAGGCAGGAATAGGGTGCAGGCAGGATCAGGGTGAGACTCCTGTCCCATGGAGCAGCAGAGCTGTGACCCCCGGCAGGCACCCAGGGTCAGCCTTGCCCTGGGACAGGTGCCAGGCTGCCCTCCCAGGACACACACACACATACACACACTGTGGCCCCCCAACCACCCGGACCCAGGCACTGGCCCTGCCCGAGGGATGGGACTGCACGGTCCGAGCCAGCCCCACCGCGCTGCTGGACATCAGGGCAGCCGCAGACATCCAGCCCTGTGGTCTCGCTGCCAGAAGAGGGTCACAGCCCTGTTTTCACCAACTGTTTTCACCAACTGTAGCAGCTGATTATCTGCCTTGTGGGGCCACATCTCCATGGCTAAGCCCTGGCCACTGGCAGAGGAAATGTGACACATCCTTGCCCCACCAGCTGATCCCACGGCTCTTGGAGGAGCTACTCGGGGTCTGCCCGGTGGGGTTTGATGTCACGGGTCTTCATGTAGGAGAGCAGCTGCTCAGGGATCTCAGCCAGCACGTCCTTGGCCAGGCGGGCCATGCTCAGCACCTGGTTGCCCGAGTCATCCACATAATCCCGAAATGGCACAAACTTTGAGGGCAAGAAGTTTGCAGACGAGTTGGAAACAACCCTGTTGCTGTGGGGAATCAGCAAGGGGGCTGAGCATCTCTCACCCCTGGGGGGGCTGGGCTCAATGCCAGTGTTACCTGTACAATGTCCCTCTCGGCGAACCTCCCCCGGGAAGACAACCGCACCTCGTCACCGTCCAGCTCCTCCATGGCTGGGGGTGACAGCTGGTGTCACCGAGCCTCGGTGGGGTGAACACCGGGGACGGAAACACCATCCCTTTCGATGCCTTTGGGATCCCGGAGGAAGGGACAATGCTTCCATTCCCCTTCCATGGTGCCCCCAAGTCCCAACTCACCCTCAAACTCAGCTGGACCCACTCCCACGATGATGATGGACATGGGCAAGGCAGAAGCCTGTGGAGCAGAGGCAGGGTGTCAGCTGGGGTAGCGCCCAATGGGGGGTGAACTCATGACAACGATGGTGCACTTACGGTGACAATGGCCTCCTTAGTCTGCAGCATGTCCGAGATGACGCCATCAGTGATGATGAGGAGGACGTGGTACTGTGAGCCATCAGTCACCTGGGCAGCTGTCCTATGGGGACAAGGGATGGGGTCCCTCCAGCACCCCACTGGTGTGGGGCAACTGTCCCTGCTGTGGGACTGATGGCATTTGGGGATGGCAAAGGGGAGAGTCCCCTGGTGCTCACCCCGCCACCTGGTTGATGACAGGGGCGAAGTTGGTAGGACCATAGAGCTGGACGGTGCGCAGGCTCTGGAGGTAGGACTCCAGCACACCCTCGATGCCACAGCAGCTGGGGTTCTCTGCATTGTTGTTCTGGGGGATAGGGATGGGCGCTTGGAGGGGAACCACACTCCTGGTGTCCCCCAGGCTGTGGGATACCGGGGCAGGATGTGGCCAGGGTGCTTCCCCTTCTCGCCAAGCTGCTCTGGGCACCCCACAGCCAGCCCTGCCCCACAGCCGGGAGGTCTGGGTTCACCGTCAGCCCTGCCCCACGGGGAGGGCGCACCAGGGGGAACTGGTGGGAGATCTTGCCGTCGGGTGGGACTTTGGCACCGAAGCCGTAGGCAGGGAAGAGCTTGTCACTGTCGTAGTCCTGAATGACTTCCCCCACTGCCTTCAGTGCCAGGGCGTAGGCGCTCAGCTGGTAGGGGCTCACGTAGTGCAGCGAGGTGGGCTGTGACGGCAACCCTGCAGCACAGTGCCCGTCGCACCCACCCCATGGCCAGCCCCACAGCGACAGGGACCCCCCAGACACCGGCTGCACTCACCGTTGGAGGCCGTGAAGTCAATGGCAACGGTGAAATTCAGCTGCGTCCTTGGAGGGGAGAGCGAGGGAGGCTGCCGGCCCCACGGTGCGGGGATACCATCTTCCAGCCCCATGGTGTGGGTGTTCCCCCGCATGGACCCATCACCTGGGCCCCCCTCTTCCCCAGCCAGCACCCCACAGCCTAGTGCCACCCCCTGGACNTGAGACCCTCACCCGGGGGGGGTCTCGACGAGCCGGGGGGCTCCTGGCCCCCCACTCACCCGCCCCGGATGTAGTCAACGAAGGTGAACTCAGACTCGACAGAGAAGGAGAGCAGTGTCACCTGCGGGCACAGGGAGTCAGATCCATCGCCCCCTGACCCTGGCGGGAACAGCAGATGGAGCAGCCCCAGCCCCCCGAAGACAGGAGCCCCAGGAACGCCCCGGCCCTACTCACCGTGCCGGAATTCACATATTTCTTCTTCTTGCATTTTTTCCGGGGATTCAGCACCTGCGGGCACAGGGGCGGGTCGGTCCCAGCATGGGCTGTTCCCCGCCCCCGCTCCCAACCCACAGCCCTACCTCATACACTGTGAACTGACTCTGAGCTCGAGACAGCTCCCGGTAGCTTGTGGCAAATTCCCCGATGAAGTCATGGCTGCGGGAGGAATGCGGGGTCGGCATGGGCAGGCACCCCGCTGAGGGGACCCCGGGAAACAGCAACAGCACCCCAGTGTCCCCTGCCTCACCTCCCATCCCGGTCCCAGTCGTACACATCTATCTTCACCGTCCTGAAAGCAAAGGTGGGCAGTGGGTGAGCCGTCAGCCTGGCTGGCACAGCCCCTCTGTCCCCTGGTTTGGGGACACCCAGCCCCTAAGCCCACCCTGTAGCAAGCACCCTGCCCACCAGCTGCCAGCAGACCTGCCCTGCCTGCCCAGCCTGTGGCTCTGCCGGGAGGGAAGTGGGAAATTTGGGTCATGGCAGGGGCTCTGGAAAGGAGAGGGATGATTTTATGCAATTTGGGTTGCAAAAGAGAAAAAAAAAAAAACCAGTCGGGACCCAATTCTGAGCTGCCTGTCGCTGCAATGGGGCAAAACCCACAAAGAACTGCTCATCCCCTGCTCTGGCTTCACGACTGCCCCTGTCCCTCTCCCTGTTCCTGTTCCCATACCGGTCGTAGTCGCCGTTGCAGAGGGCACGCACAGGGATGGTGAAGGGCTGCCACACCGGGTTGAGTGTGTTCTTCACCACCTCTGTCTTATGGCAGATGGTGAAGCTGTGGGGACAGGGCAGGGTTGGGGCACACCTACTGGTGACACTAGCACCCTGCCCACCCTTCCAGATCCCTGCGCTCACGTGCCGTCCTCATTGCTGCGGTAGAAGACGAGGAAGGGGTCAGATTTTCCAAAGAAGTCCTTCTTGTCCAGCTTGTTGGCACACAGCTGCATTGTGATGATGTCCTGGGGACAGGGACTGTCACTGCCAGCCACCTCCTCACCCCAAGCACCAGCAGCTGCCTGTGCTGAGGGGCCATGCAGCCCCCTCCTCACCAGGACACTCACCCGGCAGTTGCTCAGCTCCTCAGCAAGCAGCAGGATGGTCCCACACCGCTTCCCTGGAACCCCCCTGGGGATAGAGGCACCCCATCAGCTTGGGGACAAGCAGAACAGGCCAGGGGCAAGAGGTGGGGTCAGGGTTGAGGCTTGTGTCCTACAGCTGGCACTTGGCAGTGTGACCAGAGCCCCCAGAGCACAGGATGTTCAGGGAGGGGTCTCATGGGGCAGGTAGTGGGCACACAGTGTGGGACCCACTCCTCACCCCACTACAGGGTGTGACTTACGTGAGGGGTCTCTCCAGGCGTCCCCGCTGGGCCCCAATCACCTCCCCCAGTGCCACGAATGCCTGCCCCAGGAAGTCCTGTGCCCCAAACACAGCACTGTGAGACCCCACAGGGTTTTATCACAGTCCCTCACTATTCACATTCACCCCTCACCCTTCCAACCCATCCGTGGGACCAGCCACCAGTTTGTCTCAGGGACACCCAAAGTGTCCTGAATCCACCCTCTGTCCCGAGAGCCACCTCCGAGCCCAGGACCCATTGCACACCCCCAAGACCACCCCAGGTGCCCACTCCATGTGCCTTGCACTCATTCTGTGTCCCCAGGGCCAGTCTACAGCCCTGGACACATCCTGGAGGCCTGGGGCCACCCTTCACCCAACCTGCCCCCCTAAAGCCACTCCCATGGAGTGTCCTGGCCCCATCCTGCCCCACCAGGCAACCCCATGAGAGCTGGGTTCCCAGGGCAGAGCAGGTGCTGGTGCATGGCGGGCACTTACCTTCTGCCGGTTCCCATGGGGCACGGAGAGACAGAAAGTGGGTTAGAACCCTCCTAGGAGCACATGTTCCCCTGGGACAGCACCCACACAGGGCACAGCCTCGGGGTGTCCCACCTCATGTCCCTCCCGGCACAAGCTATGCTCACCTGCTTTAAGGCAGAGCAGCTCTTGGAGTCCACGTTGTAGCTGGTGTGGAAGAGCAGAGCCCTGAGCCGGTGACTGCGGAGGTGCCCCAGCACACAGCCCTGCTTCCCCACCCACCTGGGCTGTTTGCCTCTGTGTCCTTATTTATTATCCTTATTTCTTTTCCATACTTATTATCCTTATTTATCACTGACTCGGTGCTTTATTATACCCTGAGTGGAGCCGAGCCCTTCCCTGGCCACCCTACTCACACGTCGAAGCGGAGGTTTTGCTTCTCCTCGAAGTAGTAGTCGAGGACGAACTTGCGGACGAAGTCGGGGTTCAGGGTATTGTCGATCACCTCAGTGCGTCCGAACTGCAGGGAGAGGGGTGAGGATGGCCCCCCCCAGGACCCCTCCCCATCGCAGCTGCCTCGGTGCTAATCCCGGTGGGGGATTAGCGCTGCTGGCGGGGCCAGATCATTAGCGTGGACGGGGAGGGATCATTAGCGTGGACACGGGTGGCCATATGGGCCCGTTTAACCCGGCTGGGGATTAGCCAGGAGTAGGGGCCATGCTCACCTCCTTCCACTCGCTGCTCCCTGAGCCCTGCACAAAAAGGACCACCACTGCGGAGAGAGGAGCAGAGCCAGGCTGCCATGCCGTGTCTGTGCCATGCCATGCTCCCTGCTCAGCCCTGCCACCCACCTGGGTCAGACTTGGAGAAGGTGTCCATGTCCAGCAGGTTCCTGGGGGAACAGAACCAGGTGTGAGTCACCCTGAGTGCCACCCACCCGGCCCTGCAACGGGTCCCCATGTCCAGTCCCCCGATCATGGGCCAGCACAATGCCAGAAGGCCATGCTGGCACCCGTGGCTAAGAGCCCCGGCACACCAGGGAGACACGCTGGCTCCCACCACAAGGTTCGGTGGTACAGCGGGGTGAGCAGCGTCTCCAGCGTTGATGATGATTGAACATGACAGGGAACCCATTTACAGGATGAAACCTTCCTCGGTGCCGCCGGCGCCGGCTGAGTGCCCGCCGCGCCCCGGCAGCAGGAGCGTGGCTAATGGAGGGGTGCAGAAGTGAGAAGAAAGGAGGCACTTGGAGCAGGGGCCGGGCAGCCGGAGGGCACCCCCCGATACAGCTAGCGGCAGAGCGATTGATCGTCGTCCGGTGCACGGTGTGACGCCGGAAAATGCCGGGGGCTGCGACCGGCTCTGCTGGGATACTTCCCGCACCCCCGGGGTGCCAGCACAGGGTGGGGGCACGGCCAGGTACTGCGGGCTAAGCCAGCTCCCCTGGCCCCAGCACGCAGGAGGGACCCTACCCTGCACAGGGCTGAGCCGTGGGGCTGCGAAGCCGAAGGCTGCCCCTGTCGTGGGCTGTCTCCAGGTGTGATCCCTGGTCCCTGCCCGGAGCTGCCCTGTCCCTCGGCCCTGCAGCCCCTCTGCCCTGTCCGTGGGGCTGGCAGTGGGGGCCGGGGCTCAGCCGCAGGGACAGGGTACGGCAGCCCCTGGCCCAGCCCAGAGTTTGCAGGATGTGCTGTAAGTGCCCACCCGGACAGGGGGCTCTGTGCCACAGGAGCCGCCCAAGAGGCTGCTGGTGCCGATCCCTGCAGGCAGGACCCCCGGCCGCGGGCAGCGGTGCCTCCGACTATATTTAGCCGCCGGCAGATCTGTTCAGCCTCCGGGCCGCTTGCCCCGGAGGCACCGAGCAGCCCCTCTCCCGCAGCCCTCGTCCCGCCATCGCCAGGGTTGCCCCGCTCCCGGTTCCAATTGCCTCGCACCGGGCTCGCCGAGCCGGGCAGAGCCGGGCAGCCGCCCGCAGCCAGCGCCAGCAGTTTCCATCACCCAGGTCCCACAAACATCGCCCCGAGCGGAGCCGTCCCGAGCCCCTGCTCCAGGTAAGCAGCGGGTCGCTCCACGCAGCCGTGCCCGGTGCCAGCATCCACCGGGACGCCCGCGAAGGGGATAGAATCCGTCCCCATGTGCGGCAGCAGGGCAGAAGAGCGCTGGGCACACACCGTGGCACCGAGAGCTACCCGGGGAGCGAGCAGGACCCGCAGCCCACAGCTCCCGGAGCCACGGGCTGACCGGCGGGCAGCGGGACGCGGCGAGCAGCCACGCAGCGCATCCCGGTGCGTTTCGCACCCATCCCTGTGCAGAGACCAGCCACCGCTCGCCCGCTCCCCCGCCCAGCTCACCGGCAGGACACGGTGAGCTCCACCTTGGTGCCCGGCACGCTGCCGGTCGCCGGCTCCAGAGCTCCCGGAGCCGCCATCCCCGCCCGGGCGCCGCCGATGCTCCGCGCCGCCTCCTCCCGCGCCGCCGAGGAGGCGCGCCCGGGGGCGGGTACGGCACGGGCACGGTTCGAGCACGGCACGGCACACCTCGGGAACGGCTCGAGCACGGCACGGCACACCTCGGGAACGGCTCGGCTCGGGCACGGGGCGGATCGGCACCAGCATAGCACATCTCGGGCACAACGGTCCTCTCCCGCCGGCACCGCCCCCCCGAGCACCAGGGGCGGCTCAGCCCCAACTCCCGGCCCGGCTCCACCGGGACCTCCCGCCCGGGGCTGCAGCCTCAGCTCCGCTCCCCAGTCCGGGGCAGAGGGGGCTCAGCCCCCATCCCGCCCTCCCGGTCCCGGCTCGGCGTTATTTCGGTGCCGCCGCTCCCGGAGCGTGGGCCGGGCTATTTAGAGTGAGCAGCGCCCCCGGCAGAGCTGCTCCCCCCACGCCGCCCCCCGCCCCCAGCCCAGAGAGGAGGCAGGAAAGGGCACAGCTCGGGTCATTTACTGCAGAGACTCGCCGAAGCCCCCGCAACCCCCCAGCCCCAGGCAGGGGGGGCCGGCGGCGGGCACTGGGTGCAGCAGGTGCCCGCACCGAGAAGGGGGTCCCAGGACTCTGCGGGGGGACTGGCCAGTCCCGGTTTTCCAGGCAGTGGTCAGGGAACGCCGTGTTCAGAGGGTGCTGCTGCTTCTCAGTCCCACACCCCTTGCGAATTGCTCGAGGAGGCCACCGATGGCCCCTGAGGGGCTGGGGGGCACGGCCTTTAGGCCGATGGTCCGGCTGTAGCTGGCCAGAAAGGCAGAACGCACTTCTTCCAGCCGGGACTCGCGGTCGCTTGCCGACACCAGCCTAGGAGAAAGAAGGGGAGTCAGTGATTGCAGCCATCCCTCCCCCCTTCCCAGCTCTTACTCCTGATATAGGGCTGGGTCTCTGTCCACAGTGCCAGCAAGTCTGTGGTGCTCAACTGGCTGCAGTGGCTGAGGCTGTGCCAGCCCCAAAAAGCTCTGTCTACAGCAGCTGGTCCCATTGCCCCCTCATCCAAACCATGGAGCTGCTCACAGCCTCAGCCTCCTGCTCCCCCTGGGGTCTCCTCCTTCGCACACACCCCCTCCCCAGTTTCTCCCACCACCATGGTGCTCACAAGGCCGCAGTTCATACACAAAGTGGTGCTTTGGCCAAGTGGGTGGTGATGTCAGCCCCTACGCCAGCTCCCTCCCCTCCTTGCACAGTGTTCCCAGATGGAGCCTGTCCACACGTGCAATGCCTGGACAGTTGCTTCCAACCTACTTGCAACCATCCCTCACCGCCACCAGCCTCAGTCTCTCATGCTTGTTCCAGCACAGACAGCTTTGGGGAAGGGGGGCTGAGAGGGAGCAGACGAGGTGACAAAAGCCCCAAGGAATGCTCCAGCTTTAAGAAGAGGAGACCTGAGCGGTGCTTTACTTCTGCTCCCCAGCACAGCTGCTCTTGCCAAGCAGGAGCAGAGTAGGGCATGGCTTCCCATGGGACCTGCTCTCCTCTCCAGCTGATCCACACACCTGGTTAGGGGTAGGGGGAAGACAACAGAGGGAAGGCAAAATTTCAGCTGAGAGAGCAGGCGAAACAAGGCTGGGGCTCAGAGGCAGCCGTTCCAAGCGCTCTGGCCTAAAACAGTCCTTGCTGTGGTGCCTCCGCGACATGCCAGTGGTTCCCAGAGAGATTAAGACATTCCTCAAAGGTCACTCCAAGGGCACAGCGCGAACCTTCCCCATAAAAAATTCTCTTTAATCTCTCCAGCGCCTGGGCTGGCTATAAATTGGCACAGCTCATCTGAATGGAAGTGTTAACCACCCACAGCCAACAGCTTCGGTCCGGAAACAGCAGCAAGAGGATATGGTGGGAGGCCTATAAACAGCAAGCGATGCTGAGGCAGCCAACCAGGCCGCTGTTTACTGTGTCTGATAATAAAGAGAAGCCAGAGGGCAAAAAAAAGGCAACAACATATCTAAACACATTAAAAAGATGCTTTTTGGCAACCTAATTAGGACGTGGAACTTGAAAACCTGCTAGCATTAAAAATAAGCTCCACGAAGGCAGGACTTACTTGCACCCGAGTGCAGTGATCTCAGATGTCACACGCAGAGGTAAGCGAGGGTGTGCAGCAGTTAGGTCCCGTGGCTTGTGGCTCTCACACTTCTTTACAGGGCAGATTTTGTGTTTGGATTTTTGGGTTTCTTTCATGCAGTGAGGCACTCCAAGGCACCGGATCGAGCAGCCGGCCACTGCTCCACACCAAGCCCTGCAGACCCGGCTGCACCACTTCACCCCGAGCAGTTCCCTGCGGAGGCAGGTCGTGCTTCCTTGCCAAATCCACGGCACTCTGCCCCGCTACACTTCCTACAGCCTGCCCGCTCGCCTGCAGCTTGGGGTGCAGCATGAGAGGAGGCTGTCAAAGCCCCAGCTCGAAGTAAGCCCTGACAAGCCCCACACAAGCACAAGAAGTAGGCTGTGAAAAGCGTACCTTCATCGAGCTGCTGCCAGCGGAGATGCAAAGTGGGAACTTAAATGGAATTTTTAAAAAAATCAACTGTGCCAAGCTGAGAAAAAATGGGATAAAACCACAATGGGGTCCTGAGCAAACAGGGCTGATGCAGAGCAGAAGGAGGGTGCAGGCCTCAGATTAAGCTCAACACAACATCCCTGGGAACTCTTCATCCCTTCCACACGGTGGCTGGTTCCAGCATCTGCGGTTGAGTGGTCCCCAGACCTCTATCATCCCACAGCTCTAGTGAATAGCTGAAGGGGCAGAGCACCCACAGGAGAAGCACCACCACTGTTCCCCTTCCTTTGAACCTGCTTCCCCAAGCAGCCACCCTCCAAAGCGCGTGAGCATAAGGCCTCTCAACTTTGATCCACGTTTCTCTACTGAATTCCCTATTCTGATATTGGATCCAACTCCAAGGGCAGCAACAACTTGCTGGTGTTCAGCAGCCAAGCACAGCCAGGTTTGGGGCACAGTAAAGTAGTCACTATTCAGATGCCCATCCTTCAGTCCCTTTTGCTCCCTTGCCCATCTCCAAAGAACTGCAGGAGCAGCTCAGCATGTCCTCAGGAAAGGAGGAGCGCAAATTCCAGCCAGGCCATGTTAGACATCTCTTGTGATTTTCTGATCTCTCAATTCATGGGTCTTGTAGCTTCACCGTTAACTTCAGGGCAGCTGCTCCGCTCTGTTCAGCAGCACAGCACGCAGCCACGGCAGCCAGCCTGTCTCACAGGAGATGTTGGGTTTCATGTCGCTTGCCCTCTGCCTCCAAAGCACATACACAGATCTCGGTCAGGGACCGAGCATCTGGCAGCACATCTCTGACACTGCTTGCTAGCAGCAGCCCCTGATCTGCCATTTCAGCTTCTTGATGGAGAGTTTGCAGCCTGAAGGCACAAGCCAAGGTTCTCCTCTAACAGCAATTAAAGCATATCTCCAGTCTTTCAAGCATCCAGAGGTGCCTTTCTATTTGGGGAGGAACATTTGCCTCCCAGCCATTTTACATAGCAGGATGTGGCAGGATGCAGGGTCTCTGTGGCTCTGCACCGGCCAGATCCAGCACCTGCAAGTGATGCTGCGCAAGGCCAGACGAAATCAGGGGTACAGAAGGAAGGCCCTCCTCTTACAGCAGCAAGGATCTGACCCCAGTGGGGAGATGTAGGTGAGCAAAATACAAAAAGCAAGAAAATCTGGGTTACCAGTCCTGTCCTGACAAGCATGCATCCTCGAATACACTCTATTATGCCCAAATTCAGCATCTTGGGGAAGAGAGAAAAGCCTCTTCTTCCTACAGAAAGCGAAGTGCTCCCCCATCATTAGGCAGAGAAAGTGCCAGCTTCTTTCCGTGTTCAGCATAAGTAAAGAGTACTCAGGGACTGAGTTTGTGGATGGAAAACATCAAGGCAGAGAAGACAGAACAGTTTGTTATGGACTCCCAGGCTTCCCTGAAAGCGCCAGGGTGATAAAGTTCCAGCGCTCGCAGCCAGCCAAGAGACCCAAGGAGAGATCCTGCATTTGAGACACTTACAGGCAAGTGCTAGGGAACTCATCCGGGAAGCTGCAAGGGAGAGAGGCGTCTGCGCTCAGGATTGCCTGCTCCCGAATACTGCCACACCCTGTCACCATCTGCCAGCTGCCAAAGTCTGTGGAAACGGAAGATCCGGGCAGAGAATGGTCCGCCGATCTGGGGCAGAGAGAGAGGGAGATGGTGCGATCAGTCAGGTCATCAGCCACATGCCTTTCATGGGTGCTGGTGCCAGGGACCTGCCGGGCAGACGGCCAGCAGTGACTGTGCCAGCAGCGTTGACACTCGGGGACCAGGGTGCAACATGTAGCTCTGGCTGGGCTCCAGGCCAAGCCTTTCCTTTGAAAGCAAGGGCAGAGCCAAGCTGGCTGGGGCCGACAAAGCAGCAGGAGCACACCAGCAGCCGGACAGGAGAGAGCCAGCAAGAAGCAGATGGCCATGCAGAACTGAGAAACCCATTAGTGAGATGCAACAGCACGTCTTGTCCTGCATGTGGATGTTGTGCTGTACAAGGGGCATTTCCCTGTTGCTTGTTGTAGCTGTTAGCACATCCCAGGGCAGAACAGTGAATGAAGGTTGTGACTTGGTTAGTGCTGAGAAAGACTTAGAGATCCTTGTACCAGCAGGAGTTAGAAAGCAGATCACTCTTGAGGCATTCCCACCAAATCTGAACAGAGCAACGCTCAAGACACCCTCAGGGCACCTCCCTCCAGCACCTGAACTTTTTATTCTTGTGTTAGAAGAAAGGACTATACCAGAAACCAGGTGACAAAAAATCTTTAAGACAGGATAAAAAGCCAAGGGAAGATAATTGTTTGATGTATGCAACCTCCCACCAGGAAAGAAGGAAGCATGAAACATGTTAAGTAAATCTGAGGCATCCCTCCAAAATCTCGGAGAAGAGGGCACAATCGCTTGAGACAAACCCAGAGCTCTTGGCTTCCAAGGGAGCAAGCAATTACTGTGCCTTGCTGCACAGCAGAGTGTACATAGCTGGAAGCACAGCCTGTGGCAGAGCTGCTCAATTACACACTACCAAGATCTTCTGGATAATTTATCTGAGTTCTGCTGGGCAGAGAGCAGTGCACCAGCTCCAGCTCTGCTGGGCCAGGTACTTGCACGCTGTCTTCACAGCTAAGAATAGCAGTGGCGCACTGCAGCTGCTCCCCAAGGGACCAGGAGAACAGTCAGGAAGACAGGATCTCCCACAGCAAGAAGGACCTGAGCAAGACTGGAAGGCAATGGTGGGAAGAGATGCACAGCAGGAAACCTATTTGCAACCTCGATCTAATTCCAGGCCTGCCATTTAACTAGTCTGATCAATACAGCCAAGTTTGAGCAGTCTGAAACATGGTCCTAAGCTGGCTGTGCAAGCAGAGAAGGGGAGTCACACAGCTCCCTGCATGTCAGCTTCCCATCACAGCTGCAATCTGGGGGAAACAGCCCTGTCTGGCAGCTCAGGCTCTGGAAGGGCATCACAGCAGAAACCAGGAAGGGCAGAGCTTCACTTGTTCTTGTTCTTTGGCTGCTCAGTGAACCAAGGAGTGAGGGGCAGAGTACTGGGAGAACCCCTTCTTGTAAAAAGGTGTCTTTCCTGGGGCACATAATGCCAAAGTAAGAAGGAGGGCACTTCACTGAAAGCAAAAGTGCAGCATATAGTCTTAGAAAGACCTTATGGAGATCAGACAGGGATAACCTTCCCTGGAAAGCAACGGATTTGTAAGGGAGGGGGAGCAGCTCTTCAGTGACAGCTACACATCTCCCTGCCTTGGGAAGATGAAGTGAAGGAGAGCAGGCAGAGCATTTGGGCCAAGAGTATGGTGCCATGCTGGGAACGGCGCAGGAAGCCAGGGAGAAGCATGGAGGAATACTGCTTCACTGCAGAGGGAAGAGGAGGAGGTCACCTCCCTGACAGCACAGCACAGCCAGACAGGAAAAACGACAATGTCATATGCAGTGACAAGAAATTGAGCTAAAGCAGTGAAGAGTCCATAGACAATGGGCTCAGGCTGAAAGCAGGAAGGGACAGGATTCTGCTAGAAAAGTAATGAGTGCTGAAGAGAGGACAGGCTTGTAGCCAGGCAGAAACAAAGGTTCTGGAGGGAGAGAGTCTGAATGGCAGAGCAGGGCCTGGGCTACAGCAGGATCTCCAGATGAAGGTGCAAAGAACTGAGCAGAGCTCTGCAGCTCTTGCCAAGGGAGAACAGTATCCAGAGCCTGCCCAGGAGACTGTGCCCACATGGGAAGTCATGATCCAGGGCACCAGGGACAGTAAAAGTGTCCCTCTGCCCAATATCAACAACCACACCAGTCAGGTAACTCTGTGTAAAGAAGGTGAACAGAAAATTGTTTCTTGGTTTGGATATGTGGTCTCAGCTTCCAGCTGCTGGTCACCTTCCATGTTTGTCAGCTACGACTAGACTGATCTTACACCGCATCTTGGAGGTAGATCAAGTCATCTTTTGAATCCTGTCTTGAACAGGCTGATAAAAGCATCACGTACCTCCCACAAGACTGACTCTCAGTGACTCTCTAGCCCTTCAGCCCTTGCTGGGGTCTCCAACCTTGTCAAGCAGCTGTGCAAGCTCAGTAAGATTACATCTAACCTAACAACACTGGGGTCTAGGAGTTCAAGGCAGCCAATTCCTTGTCTTGCTTCCAGCAGCAGAATAAACACCAGCCAATTAACTAAATAAACTGATTGACTCTGCAATGAGTCCAGGTCACCTCTCTCCCGGCGCAGAGATCTAAGCCTAGCCAGCAGAGCTAAGATATAGTGGCAGACTTTCTCCTTTAATCCCAAAGTCTTCTCCAGGGAGGCTCCTGAGGAAGTGTCACGACCAACGAGCATCTTGAACAGCCTTGAGAGACAGCAGAGGCCAAGGCTGAGAAGGCAGGGCATGGGAAATCTTGTATTTGCACTGCAAGGGCAGCAGAGCTTCTTAAAAGCTAAGCTTGGCCTGAGACCAAGACTAGATCTCTGGGGTGACTGCACCCCAGTGCAATCCAGTCAATGCTAGAGGTGAAAGTCTTCCTGTTATTTCTGCCCTGAAGGTTCCTTGGAAAGTCTCGCTGCAGAGGCCCTTGGAGCAAACTGGAGCTGCTGGGACACCAGCACCAGACTCCAGGTCTGTAAAAACAACATGTTTGCAACATCTGACACCCACAACAGAGGCTGGCTAGCTGTGAGGGCAGCATGAAGGCTCTGGGGAAGCAGCAGGACAACGACAGCAAAGCTGACATGGATGTCAGGAGGAGATGAGATGCAGCAAGTCTCCAAGTCACTGTCTCTGCCACAGACATCTAATGGCAGACAGAAAAAGAATCAAAGTGAGCTTCACACACCCACCTCTTCAGGTCCATGAGTGGGAAGAAACTCCCTCAAAAGTGCAAGATTAACAAAATTAAATTAGCAAAACAGAGATGAGCTGCAAGCTGTTCCTTCACACAAGGAAGGACCTCTCGCAGGCCATAAACTGGCAGCTCCTAGCCTGGAATGGTTCCTTTTAATTAGGTCAGTTCTTCCCATGCAACACGCTGCACAAGGCAGAGCATTTCAGAGCACATGGACGCTCGCCTGCCAGAGGAGAGTCAACACCGGAGGCAGAGCAACATTCAAGGATCCTTCTCTTTCTTAATACGTCACTGAGATGGGTGCCAAGTGCCAACAGCAAGGCTCCCATCCTGCCCCGTGCTGCCCCCGCTCACCTGACATACTTCTACACACCTGGGACTATTTGGGAAGCAGCTCATTTGCCAGCATATGTTGTGGGCCTCAAACCGAAGCGTTAAGTAGGTTCTGTACGCGCAGGCAGACTGTGGCAACCTGGAGTAAAGGGCAGCCCTTCCCACCTTTGCGTGGGAAATGCTGGCAAGCAGTATGGCTCTCTGCCAAGTACTGAGAGCCCTGGCTGAATCCCAGGCAGTTATCTACAGGCTGATAGTGCCCGAGCAGCCTGTCCTCTGCAAGCACAACCATTTCTGATTGCAGAACGTCATGTGCCAGCCGGCAAGCCCATTTTGTAGCACAGTCATGCAATAATTACAGAAAACATTCCTGTAAACAATTCTTCTCCTGCTGTGGTTACTATCCCAAGCTGTTACATCACAGATAAACCTTCTGAGCAAGGTGGCTGTAAGGAACAAGACACACAGTGCCCACGCAGTCTTCTCACTACTAACAAAGCACCCAAAGTCAAGGGGCAGCAGCTTCTCTGTCTGGCTCTGTTCTCACTGGACTTCCAGACCCACAGGTGAGCCATGTGCAGACCTTAAATAAAATAAGGGAGTTCTCTGTGGCTGTTGGTCAAAGCAGATCTTCTGTGATTTAACTCCTGCAAATCTTGACTCTCCAGATCACAAGACTTTGGGTTTTGTTTAATTGACTTAGCAAAAGCACATTCAGCCAAAGATTATCCAGATGCTAATCCACATTAGTGCCATGTACACACATGCTAAATCCCGGACACAGATACAGATTTTTTTCTGCAGTGTCACGGGACACTGAGACTGTGTCAAATGCAAACACAGGACATGGTTTGCAAGCTGTTACCCCATGCAGGGGGTTTGATTAAAGGCAAGCTGTCCACTACAGAGCTCTCTGTCTGCAGAACTAGCAGCACCTTGTCCTACTCTGCAAATAGTCTGCATAGTATCTTCCTGCATGTTTGTCCTCAGTAGATGTGATCTTACCAAGCCAGAAAGATTGTCAGGAATTTGCCTTTGTATTGCTTTGCCTAAGAAGAACCATCCTGGGATTTAAAAGTACCCAGGACCTCTGGATCAGAGAAGAATTCACAAGATGGGCTGGAGAGGTGACAGCAGCAGCAGCCTGTTACTGTAATGCCATCCCTGGAGTGGGGCTTGGCTCCCACTGTCTGATTGGGCACGCATGATCCCTTCTTTTAGGACAGCCCCAATTCCCCTCCCAGGCCCTGCTCACCTCTTCTGCCTTCCTGTTCCCTCCAGAGCTCCCCTGCCTGCCAGCACCTGAACTGGGCTCTTCACCTGAACTACCTGAAGGATGCCTGCTGGCATTTTACAAGCAACCATTTCAACCACTGCAGCAGCAGTTGAGAAAAGTGTTTTGTTGCTATGGCCACACAAACAGAGGATCAGGAAGTCAAGTACAGTAGTTTTTTTATCTTAAGAGCCTTGGGTGTTAAGTGCAAGCAGCACTGCAGGGATAAAGGTATTTTTGGCATCCTGATCAATCTCTGTGGCCCTGCTTTTCCATCTTAGTTCCACCATTTTTCAGGAGGTGAAGGGACAGAATTTACCTCTTCTTTCCATCACAGATACACTCCTTCTCCACCCAAAATGGGACTCACTCTTTCCTACAAGGTGGAGAATGGTGACTGAAGGTACTGTGATGTCCATTACCTGCATGGAGCTCACCAGACTAATTCAGACTAACATAGTCCAAGGAGGGAGACCAAAGCCAAGTGGAGTAAGAGAGTCTCTCTCTCTCTCTCTGGAGAAAACATAACCATGCTCATGCCCCAAAAAGTGCAACCCGTGTCAGTGTCTGACAAGGCAACTCTAACCCCTGCCATGGTGCTCTTCTGCCTCCTCTGATTCTCCTCTTCGTTCTTGCAGTGCAGTCTGGCTGAAGCATCATAAACTGCTTCTTCCAGAGAGCACTGCTGCAAGCTTGCCGCCAGCCCTGAACCGCCTGTCAGGCCTTGGGAATGGCATGAGACCACACACAGGAACTGCGGCACTACCACCGTGAACAAAGCACCTCCCAAGATGAACTGTTTTCTCTCCAGTACTTTATTCTATTCCTGGGAGACTCACTTCATCTTACAGAGAATGTAGAGATGGACCCCAGCAACAACTCAAACCCCTCCTTATTCTTAACTGGGGAGAACAGTTAGCATCATTTATGAAAACTGTCAGACACTGGTTTTCCTCTGAAATCAAGAAACTAGTTAAAAAAGTCTCATAAATTTTCAATGCTTTACTTGTCATTTTATTTTTCATATGATGAGAGAGCCCTAAAATTTGGCTGGTGGCTGTTTTGGAATCGCTAGAGAAAGACTCATCGGAAAACCTGCAGAGACTACACAGGCATTTGATGCTGTTAACAGCAACCTCTTATCTAAGAGCCTCTTTATTCCCTGTTGGCCTAAACACATGGTGTTTGCTCCACAGACTCTGCTCTTTCTTCCCTAGCCTAACTCACTGCTCGACTCTGCCCTATCGCAGCATCAGTCTCCGGAAGGGTGCCAGAATATCCTTTGTTATGGTATGAGATTAGGCTCAGGTCCAGGGTCCCCATTCCCCAGCTGCCCAGCAGGAACACACAACCTTCTAGCCGGAGTCCTTTGCATTGGCACGGCACTTGCAGCTTGCTCCCAGCAGACTCCTACCTCTGCTTGCCACCAGCACCCAGAGATTTTTCCAACCTGCAGCATCAGGAGGTTTAGCAGGTGGAGAGAGGGACAGGTTAGATGCAGAGTGAGGTCTGCTTGGTTTGAAAAGCTTCTTTGCCCGAACACCACAGCCATTTCAAACCCCAGTGAGTGCGTTAGAGAAAGTGCTGTGTGAGCTCCAAGCATGCAGGATGCAGAGATGCCAGAGCTCATGAAGTTGAGGCATGCGCTGAGGACAGGCAGAAGAGACAGCTGGTTGTTACTGGCACAGCTCCTCACTCCTTCAGGGGCCGAGGCAGGAGTGTCTGTGTTTAATGGCCAGCAATCCAGACAAGGTCAGGATAGAGAGGAACAGGCCTCCTGAGGCTTGTTTGTAGATACAAACACATGTGCTCCAGTGCTCCCAGAGCCACACAAGTGCAGCCCTGCACTCCCTTTATCAGACACTCATTTTGTTGAGAAATGCTCTGTTCTGTCCTATCTCACCTGGATCTGGGCACTTCTAGTGGGCTGCTTCCAATCCTCAGGAAGTTATCAGAATGGGTTGATGAGGAGGAGCTGGAGGACTTGACTTCAACCACCCCTGTGGAAGGCAGCCTGTCTTCAGACTGCTGTGCCCTGCTCCAGACCACAGCTTGCGGTGACGATGCACAGCTTCTCCTCCTGTGGGATGGAGGACATGGGTGAGAAAGCTGGCTTTTCTATGTACTCCAGCTAGGAAGCCTTTCTACCACAGGCTGGATTTTACCCCAGCAGCTACCGGCTCTTGTTCCCACTGGACCCGCCCTCCTCCCTCCCAAGGAGCCATGAGTCACCCCGCTCAGTGAGGAGGGTACACTGAGCTCAGCCCATCTTAGCCCATTCTTTTATAGATCACCATCCACGTGACCTGGAAATCAGAGATGGGAGAATGCATCAGCCCACACACACACAGTGATTGCTTTGTTTAGTCTAGCAGTAAAAATGCCTCGAGCAAGGGGCCTCCCAGCGGGGAAAGACCATTTCAATCTGCTCCAGCTCCACAGAGCGTATCAGCCCAGGTGGGCGTTCGTGCGCACCGAGAGCGACAGGGACACACCACCAGGGTTGTTTTGCCTTTTAGCGATTCCCTTCAGGCACCACTGACCACACTTCTGGCCACGTGCGCAGAGCTGACAGTACTCCACATGTAGGTGCACTTCAGTCCTCTCCTTGCCTGTGCTGACAGCCCAGAACTGCTCTGGCTGCTTTCCGAGGCAGCACATTCAGACGTGGTCATGATTCACTGTTCACTGCTGCACGGGGCCTTAGCTCACAGTACCATCCAGCTACCTGTCAAACAGGCACGCGTTTGTGACTAATTCACATCAGTGCTACTCCGTGTTCAGAAGATACCCATTTCTTTCTTCCATCAGTTGTTTGTTTGTTTTCTTCCTGGAAGAGTCCCAAGAATATTTCTCCTTCCAAGAACACACTGAATTGGACAAAGACCTCCCTATGTACACAAGCGAAAAAGAGAAGTCTAAAGCAAATGAACTCAAGGAGAAAAGATGTTATTCTTCCTGAAACATGGAAGGGCATCTCACAGCTTTGACTGAGATCTTGAGCACTGTCAGCAAGTGCAGCTAAAGACAGGCTTATTGTACAGTGGAAAGTGCAATATCTTCCCTTCATTTCTTGAAGGGTGTCCACCCTCAAACATCACACCACAGCCTCTCTCAAGCTTTATTCATCTCATGTTATCATAGCTGCCAACATCTCCAAGCACAGCCTGACGAAACAGGTTTGTACAGCTAAAAATCAAATGCCTCTCCCTGCACAGAAACCTCAAGGGCACCTGTCTTCAAGACAACGCAACAGAGCACATCCCCTCCTCTCCCTACTCATGCTCTACACAGCCCAGCTTGCCCAGCCCTACATACTCTCCAGGTTACACAGCCACAAGAGCCTGCAGCAAGACACCCGTGACCAGTCCCCTCACTGAGCACTCATGACAAGGCTCACAACCTTCCCCCTTCCCAGGCTCCTGCCCCACAGCACAGCCCAAATTCCCCGTGGAGCACCAGATGCAACACAGTCTGATGTCTCCCACAGAAATGAATGCAAACCAGAGTTAGAAAACACATCACAAAATCAAGCCCTGATCCACACGAGTGCAACAGATCTCTTCCAGCATGCTCTGGTCACTTCATATATTGTGAAAATCATGCTTAAGTCCTGTGCAGCAGAGTCAAGTCTGTATGTCCTGAGCACTCAGAGTAACATAAATGCTCCCATTTCACTACCCTGCAGCCCTGCAAGTGGGAAGTTGTCCTCTACTTGCTGCAGTCACTTTGCTGTGAATAGGTAGGCTCTGCGTGTTAGAGGATGCTGTGCTCATTTGGCAAACAGTTTGGGACTCCCCATCTCCATTTTGTGATTCTGCAGGAAGATTCCTCCTCTCTTCAGCACTTTAAATTACAGAATCGTAATGTGCTTTAGAAAGGCTTCTGCCACTAGCGTGGCTGCAGGCTCAGTCCCAGAGGACTTCAACTGCCTCCAGCACAACCCAGATTTAATTTAAAATAATTGCAATATAAAATAGAGTCTTCACATGTGCTAAGGGAGAGGAGAGAAAAATTAAACTGAGAGGGGCAACCCTACAGCAAGGTTCTGAAATCCCCAAACAACACCAGAAACTCCAGAAGCAAGTAAAACAACTGTCCCAGAGCAGCAGAGTTGCCAGACACCTTCCCCACTTCCAGACAGCCACCAGCATCCCAGGCAAGTTCTAGGTGATCCTCTACCAACAGGGAGCACTGAGAATTTCATATTCTTCCACAGAAGGACCTCTAAGCAGTGCTGTGGGCAGGAACCTGCTTTCAGCTCACACACCTCATACTGTTAGAGGGGCTAAAGCTTGGAGGGGGATTCTTGGCCACCCAGCCTACCTACCACTAACTGCAGACACTCCCCTTCCATAAACTGATTAAGCTTCATTTTAGGGCAGCTAAACTGTCTATGCTTTTCCCTGGGGAGGCTGCTGCCAAATGTAATTTTCCTGGTGTTTGGAACCATCTTTCAAAAGTAGCAAAGTCCTTTCTGGATGAAGTTTTAACAGTGAAATTGGTGAAAATGAAGCAAAGTTGCTTTACTCTCGTCAGTAGACAAACAGAGAAGCATCCCTGCCTGACAGCCCCTTTAACATGGTCTCCAATTTTTGGTGCAGAAGCTCTCTAGTACAAGTTGCAGCAAAGCCTCTGACAGCCAGAATTCCTCCCTCCACTCTAAGGAACCCATGCTACAGAGAGCAGACCTGGAGGGCAAGACATTTCAGAAGTATCTTTCGTACTGTGCCCAGAGCCTGCCCCTTTTGCTCAGCAGCCCATCGAATGGTTATATGCTCACCATGCTGCTTGAGCCTGTGCTCCTGCTGGCATCAGCTCCACTGCTTCATAGGTGAAGCTCCCAGCTGCTCCAGGGGAACTTTCCATCCCCAGGGAGAAATCACTGCTCAGGCTTGTGGTGCTGCCTCGGTCTTTCTGCTCTAGAAAAAAAGAAAACAGAGCTACCTGAAGACCAGTTTGGTCTCACTTTCTCTCCCTTTAGGCAACACATGTGCCCTTGGGGCTGTGTTCTCACGGGGCCCCAAGGGAAGCACACCCATTTGGGGTGTTTGGTACCCAAGTCCCCAAGCAATGAACCATTGCCACCCCCAGGGGCACTGATGCTTGGCAGCAGCACTCACTGAGCATGCAGATCTCCTCCAGGGTGAAGCCAGGTGGCAAACTCTTCCTTCTGGGGAAGGAAAGACAGAGTTACCTCAGGTACACTTCAGGACTGCATGAAGGCTGGTCAAAGCCAGGTCTCTGTCACACACAGCTGATTAGAGCAGTGAGGAATGAGCTGTGAAGGGGCAGAGGGGAGGGGATGGGCCAGTGTGCAGTATTTGACTCCCAACAGTCCCAACTCACACACCCTATGCTTTGAGAAAGTGGCAACAGGCAACCCTGTACATAACATGTGCTTATTCAGAGCTTTCAGAGTGGGCTTTGTTTCTTTGTGCCCCTCCTGAAATAGAAGGGGCTTATGCTGAGCAGTCTGTTAAAAGCCAGCCACCCCTCTCCCCCCAGCAGTGCCTGATGGAGCAATCATCTCTGGGCTCATCTGTGCTAAAGCAGCCACGGACAGTCATTAAGCAGAGCACATTTCAGCATGGACAGTTTTTCAGAGCACAACGTGGCACCTCACAAGCCTCGGCCCCATTTTGCAGCCTTCAGAGCGCAGAATAAATTAAAGAAAACTGGGCCAGGACACCAGGGCTTCTATCTCCCCAAAGAAACAGCATTAACAAGCTCCCTGGCTCTGTAGCCCATGCAGCAGCAAGCACAGGCTCCTTACCTCTGTGACTTCAGAGCAGAGAACTCCTCAGAGGTGATGTGCTTCAGAAAATTGAAGCAGAAAAAGAAAATCTGAGCAAAGGGAGAGAGAAGAGCGGTTCAGAAATGAACCTGAGGCTCCATGCAGCCTCTTATCTCAGTGGGGAGGTGCTGGCAGGAAGGAGATAGCAAAAAATCTGCAGCTACCAGTCTCCCATGTGCCAAGGGCTGCCCCCATCCCATCCTGGGCCTTCTGTTCCATGTTAAGCTGACTCTCTGCTCCCTGCCATAGGGAGGCCCAGAAAGGAAGGTGTACAAGTCATCTCCTTATCAATGCCTTGCACACATGCCACAAGCACATGGCAGGTACTTATGCCATCACTGCAGAATGGAAAAGAGATGGCCTCCAGCAACTGCTTATACACCCAGGCAAGCAGCAAACCCAGCAGGACTTGAAGGGTTGGAGCTGCATGCTGCTGGTTGGCACCACAGCTGTACCACATCTGGAACCACGAGCTACCTGCAGCGTCTGTGGCCCCAAGCTTGTGCCCTGCCATGCTCCAGTCTGCTCTGCATCACTCACCCTGCTGTGCCTCTGCCACCCCTGCACTGAGCTGTGCAGAGCTGTGCCCTTCTCCTTGGAGAAACAGGGAGTAGGGAGTGCTACAGGCAGCCAGACACCCCCTCTCCTGCTGCAGCTACCGACTCCACCCATGGCCAAGCAGGCACCAGAGCAGAGCCACCAGTCTTGAGCCAGCAGAACCCCAAGAAAGGAATGAATGAGAGGAACGATACTAATATAGGGCCCCTGAAAGACGGAAAACAGGCCAGGGTCTTGGCTGTGTTGTTTGAAGGCAGGGGATTCCCTAGTGAGGTGAGAGTTTGAGGAGCAGGGATTAGCAGCAGGGTTAAACACTCCCCATCTCTTGATCTCTATCCAAAAATGATATAGCACTAAACTGCAACTACAGTCAGAGCAATCTTTTTTTGCTGTTAGACAGTAAAAGATTTGAAGAGAATTACTTCAACTAATCTTAATTGCCTCCCAGACCCATTTGGGCACCCACAGACACACCCCACCAAATACCTACACTGGAATCAGCACAAGCTCCATGAGCCCAGGATGACATGCAAGCCACATGCAGCTGCAGCACCCAGGCAGGAGGGCTGGCACTCAGGACAAGCACACAAGACTATCCAGCTTTATTTCCAAGCTCCCAGGAGTCACACGCCTTAAGCATCCTTCTCATTGCTGAGCTGAACAGCACGTCCTAGCACTCTTTCACCTGGGGCCCGAACAGTAATGGCACAGCAGGGAAACTGGCAGGACTGACACCCCCAACAAAAGTGTAGCCTGAGAAAAAAGCAGCCCCACACCTTATGCATCAGAAAGTGATGGGGCAAGGCTCCCACCTCATATCTCCAGCATCTGAACAATCTTTTTAGAGCCCAACCGCTGATATTACTAGAGGCAGGGAGGGAATGCTGCTACCGTAAACAAGTATCCAGAGAACACAAAGCACTGCTCAGTCACTGCCCCAGACCTGACACTCACCTCTTCTCCTTTACTGAGTCGATCAACTAACATGTGCCTGGAAAGAGAGTGAGGGAAGCTCAGTCACACACCAGAATCAGCAGAAGAGTATAACCCGTTAAGGATGGCCAGATGCCTGAGATCTCAAGTAAAAAAAAGGCATCAGCCCTTCTTGTCCCAGCTCACTGGGAGCTGCCCAAACATCCACCTTTGGCTGCAAACAAACACCAAAGAGGACTCCTGACGGCCTCTCCCCTGGTGTGCAGGGATGCACACGTGAGTGAAGCTGATTGTGCCTACCCAAAGAGAAACCAGTCATAGGCTACTGTCAGGTAGAGAATCTCAGATGGCTCCAGGGACGTGTGGATCAACCCATCCTGCAAAGCAAACAAGAACAGCCTTCAGGCAGCAGCCCTGGGGACTGAGCCTGGGGAATTCAGGATCTGATGAAAACTATCATGGTGATGCAAGATGCCCGGCTCCCTCCACCTGCCTGTGATTGCATGTCTGAAGGAACATCAGGAACACTAACTGCTCCACTACCACTTCCTGGTGACAGTCACTCCTCCTCCAAGCAATCACCCCCAGAAACAGAGGAGGTCAGCCAGGTACTCACAGCCCACAAGGAGAGGCGCAATAAGGAGATGAACAGAGGAGTTCGATCCCAGCCGGATATACAGTGCACCAGGAGCCCGCTGTCATCTGTTCCACACAGGGGTAGAAAGGAGAAAGAAAAAAAAAGGATGATGCAACGAGAGCAATGACTTTTTTATGGCAAATCTGTAGAGACAAGTTCCCCTCTGTCCCCACAGCCCAGGCTCAAGAGCAGAGCTCAGCCACCAAGCCAGAACGTTCTGTCTTGAATACAGCAGCCAACAAATTGCTCCGAGTGTCTTGGGTTATCAGCAGCACCAGCTGATGTGCTGTCCTGGTCCTGACAGCTGCTCAGGACTCGAAGTCATTAGTGTAATTCAGGTCGGTTTCTATCTATGACAAACTTTCCCTAGTACGAAAGGACCAGAAAAGTAAGACCAATGCTACAAACACACCTTCTCCTCAAGTAATGACCTTGACTAAACTACCAACGAACATCACTTTGCTACCCCGAACATACATCTACCAAGTTGCAGCCCACTATCACAATCTATCCGCACGTCAGCACTGGAGGGAATGGGAATGGGATGCCACAGGGGCCAACAGAATCTTTTCAAAAAGTCGGGGTGGCTGTGATGAAAAAGAGTGGAAGGGGTACTTAAACAGGCAACAAATGAGATCCTGTGCTGGGGGGACAAAACACAGGTGTCCAGCAAAATGAGAGCAAGAGTCAACAAGCAGGGAAAACAAATGTTTCTTCTCTTCAGGTTTAAAGTAGTAAAACATTAGGTTAAGTATTCAGATATCCGTTCATGCCTGGGAGGAGAGGGTTTCCAAGGAATCAGTAAGTCCCTCCCTAAGAGGGGAGCTGGATGTGAGACGGTAGGACCATCACCCTCTTTTGAAGGGACAGAAGCGAAGTCCTCTGTAAAATGACTCTTCTGTATGCGGGGCTGATCCACAGTGGCACTAACACCATCAGCTGTTCTTCCAGGAACAGTGATTGCTCCAGCTACACTGCTGGGAGGAAGGAGCTTGCCTTACCATCACTATTGATGATGGAGATCAGCAGCTTCAGGTAGTTCTGTGTCTGTTGTACCAAGTCCCAGCTCTGCAGAAAGAGAAATGTTGAGGGTAAGGGTCTGCCCACAGCAAAAGGCTGCTCTGCAGTTCAGAGCTGCTCTATCCAGAACAGCAGTGAAACAGAAATAACCACATGGCCATTCCTCAGAGTGACAGACCTTCCCCTTGGTATCAACCCCCCCTATCCTCTGCAAAAGGCACTCAGGGACAAGAATACCAGCTAGGCAAATAAAACAACGAAAGGCCATCTCTACTGGCTGTCTGGCTGGCTCAGGACCTGCTTGCCTGCAGCCCCAGAACTCCAAGCAGACCGTGCTCAGAGGCAGCAAACACCTGTGGAGCACTGACCCAGTTCTGCAGCCCCTGCTCACGTGCTCTTCACCAAGTGGCTCAGCCACGTTACTGCTGTGTATGGGATGCAAGCAGCATGATGGGGTGTGCAGGCCAAGGTCTGCAGCCTGTTCCCACAACGCAAGCACTTTGCTCAAAACTCTCTGGCCCTTGAAAATGTCCCCAGCAGGCTGCTGGCTGACCCTCTCCCACTGCTCCAGACAGGCACTGGACTTGTGCAGTAACCCCCAAGCAGCAGCAGCACCACAGAAGGGCTCTAAACTCAGAGACCTCCAGCACTGCAAGACATACAGGTGACAAACATCAGAACAAGCCAAAGCTTGTCACTCGACCACTGTGTCATGAGAAGACGCAGGGAATTTCAGTAGTTTGATCACTCAGAACTAGCTCAAGGAAAACAGGATAGCACTGGCAAGGAAAAGGCAAGGGAAGGGATGCATTTCATGATAAAAATGTTAGTGGTACAAGTGACATCTGACCACCAGCAATGGAACACTTGCTGTGTGCTTGCATGTGTGCATGTACCCACACTGAAGAGTAGTGTCAGACAAAGAACGTACTGCTCTGCCATGAAACCTGCACAGCCACAAAAGAGCAGGGAAATAAGGAACACATTCAGCCTAGGGCACAAAAACACGGAAGCCTTTTATCTGCCCAATTCAATCCTATATTGTGCTTATGTCAGAAGGAATCATTTAATTATCCAGTCTGATCTCTCTATACTACAACCTAGAAAGTTTTGTTCAGTTGCCCCAAGTACAGCCTGAAGCTTGGGCAACATCTTGGCCCAGACAAGCACCTCAGCTAGGGGTGACAGCTCATTACTCCTTTGGCAGCATGTTCCAACAGATCATCTTCAAAAACAACATGCAACACTGCTTTTCCTTATCTGAAGGTCTGATTTCAGATTGCCGATATTGCTTCCTGTGCAGTTCTTCTTCCCCAGACTGAAGAGTGCTTTAGAATCAGTATTTTCTCCCTGCAAATGTACTTACACATTAATCAAGTCAACCCTCCATCACCTTAGTGATTAGCTAAACAGACTGAGAACTTCAGCTTTGAGTGAAGCACCTTCTCCAGTCCTCAAATCATTTCTGTGTCTATTTATGACACCCTTTTCAATTTTTAATATCCTTTTTAAAATACTTGCTGCTCAGTATTCTAGTGAACAAGTTTCTAGTCATACACAAGCTGCGGTTCTATTAGTTCTGCTTCAACACTGTCAGGCATTTTTCTGTGATTCTGCTTATGCTGGCACTTAAACCAGTATTTACATCACTGACAACAAACACTGGCCCTGCAAGGGGAGCTCTGCAGGTTCTGTGGTGCTTCCAGCCACAGAGCACAGCAATGTGACACTTTCCAGCACAGTCAGTCATCACAAAACCTGGTAGGTCCACTGATGTGTGAAATGGAGTGCACTAATCAGTAGTATAAGGTGATACTCCCCGGTGTGAACAAAGGTAAACCTTGAAGCTTGGGCAAACATAAGAGTTCAATCACCATTTGCCATGCTGACACAGTAACCAGGAGTGGAGACCTGCCACAGTCAGTTATGATTTTCTATTCCTCTCCTGTTGGACAGGCACCTTGCACACCTGTGAGGAAGTTAGACAACCACTCAGCTCTGCTCACATACAGGAAGGCTGCCCTCTCTCAAGACTCCCCGTAGAGAAGGAAGTCTGCCCAGTGCAGAGCTGAGATTGAGAACAAGTTCCTGTCACATTCCTTACCTTTGTTAGCAACCTATCGCCCTAATGGATTGCAAATTTTCGAAAGCTACAGAAAGAGATTTGACTTTACAGATCTTTTGGGAACAGCCTCGCCCCCACTGGGATGGTATGAAGTGAGACAGATTACAGCAATAGCAGCAAGTCAGACTTCAGATTTTTACTGATCCTTCCTGAATACATCCCTGACCTCCCACAGAGGCATCTGCTTTGCTCACCTGGTACTCGCTCCAATCAATATTCAGAGATTGGGTCAGAGAGACTGGGATACTTAAAGGAGCATCTACATAGTCCTGCAAAAAACCCCAAACATAGCTGGTCAGAGAAAAGTCATGACTTGAAGGGAGTGAGTTCCAGAAAAAAAAAAAACCAAGACAACAAATGCCAAATGGTTGGCATTAGAAGAAAACATCTCAGAAAAGTATCTTTGGATGCAAAAACCCGAAGAGGTAAGAATTAACTCATAAGACTCTTGGAAAGACTAATGCACAAGAGGAGCTTTTATGAGCTCCCAACGGTGAAAGTCAGGCTTATTAGTTTCTGAATTTCTGTAGGGCTGCTCCACTCAACCATGTCCCTCAGTAGGAAACAGAATATGAAGAAAGAACTGAGAACATAGGCTATCAGTAAGATACCAAAATTCAAAACCAGGAGGAACCCACACCTTCCATGACAGATGAAGCACCACAGACTTCAGGATAAACATATGAATTTTACAATAAATAATCTAGCATATCTTCATTTAGATAATTTCACTACCTGTTTTGTTTGCCCTGGTGGTTTCCTCCTTATGATCAGAAACAGGCACATGACATATACACCATTGCTCAGAAACTCTGACTCAAGACTTAAGCCCAGTAAAGCCCACAGCACTCCATGTTGTAACATGCACATACCTGTTTCCAGTTAAATATGAGACCTTCAGCTGTATAATCCCGGTCTTTGTAGTCTTTAAAAAATTCACAGCCTGCAAGAAAAAGAGATAATGAACAACTGTTCAGATAACTGGTATCTAACAAGTGAAGTCCCCTGTGGGTCTGGAGGTACTGGCAGCCCCAGGCTCCAGAACACCAAACCAATCAAAACTGCTGCCTGTGGGAAGAGAAAAGCAGTAATCATCGGTACATTGTGCAGCTCTCCCTCCAGCAACAACAGCCCAGGGCACTCAGCAGTGAAGACACTTACACAGCAAAGGGCAAACTCCAAACACAGCAAACACGGAGTTTGAGGGACTGATTTCGTTACTTCCCAAACAAGAGGTTTCACCAAGGAGCTATGCTTTGCAGGGCCACAGACTTTTGCACCAATCTAAGGCATCAGCTTGACATGCTGAGTGAGAAGGAACCAGCAAAAGAAGGTGTTGGCAGAGCCCTAGGGAAAGCCAACTTTCACAGGGCACTGCTGCAGGCAACAAGAAAGGGCTCTGTCAGAGGTGGCTGTGATTTCTCTCACATTTGAATCTCCTCTTTCAAACATACAGTTTGCCCAGTCTGAAGGAAGAAGGTACATAACCACTTCCAAGCTTTCCCCCAAGCCCTTCCCTCCTGAACTGTGTCCTTTGGCTCTGCTCTTCTCAAACAACCATTTGAAGTCTCTGCTGCAAACTGCAGTCACTTAGTCACAGCCGAGCAGCACCATTAGCGCTGCAGCTGCCCGCAGGCTACACAAAACACCTCTGCCAGCGCACTGTGTGTGCCCCAGCACTGCCACAGCACCAAGACACCCCTGTGCCAGGCACAGAACACAGAGATTCCCACCCTGCAAGTCACAAGTAACTCCAATGGCAAAAAAAAAACCCCTCTTTGTGCAAGGACAGGACTAATCCTCAGAAACACAGTCAGGACACAGTCTGTCAGTTGACATTTAACTCCGATTAAACAGTGGTTTAAAGCAAAGAATGGAGGATTATGGCAGTAAGTGTTGGCATCGATAAACACCAAAAGCTTCTACAGAGGTGCCATTTTAACCCAAGTCTTTCACTCCAGACAGTTCTTACTCTTTGTTTGGTAAAAAACTGTCTGGAGTAGTGGTGAGGGGAGTTAAATCCAGTTGGTGGTTTGGGCTGTGCTGTGTTAACAATTGGATTCAATGATCTTCAAGGTCTTTTCCAACCAATATGATTCTACGACTCTCTGTCTGGACACTGCCTCACTCACCTAAGACAACAGGATCTCAGAATATCTTCAGAGACAAATTACAAAACAGAAATTCTTCCAATGCAACCCTGGAAACATAAGCAAGAATGTATTTGGCCAGTCACTAGAGGGATTGCTGATCCTTAGATGTGTATGCCTTAGATTTAACAGAATGACAACATTCCCCCATGGACCAGCACTGCTGAAATCAGGCAACATCTGCAGGGAGAATTTCCAGTTTTATAAGGTTTACTTCTAGTGTGGCAGTGAAGAGCTGCTACAAAAAAGCAGCTGTCCCAGATGGCAGAAGAGGAAGGACCATCTGAATATTGCTTACCATATGCAGATCCTCATACAGTAACAACTCTGCAGCTTAACTCTACAGTCACTTCTTCCTCATTCTTTACAGCCCTACAAAAGACCAGTGCACACTGTCTCTCTCACGTTCCAAGTCTGGTGAGGTGTGCAGAAGCAACATATATCCATGTTACGTACTACAGAAACCAGGAATACTCTTATTTCTGTATACCTTGGCAACCTGCACATCAATCTCATCACTAATTTCTGTATAAAAGGAAACACACCTTTAAAAAAAAAAATGTTTTAAGGGCAACAACAAGCAATCAAGGAAAAGTTCGGGTCTGGATCATCCACAACAGTTTTGTTGGGTTTTGTTTTTCATTCCTCTCCCTTTCTTTATGCACGAGGGAAAAAGAAGAGCCTGCAGACAGACCTCAAGCACAGCAGCCTCGCATACGATCCTATCGCTCAGCCTGAGATCAGCAGGCAGGCAGCAATATTCAGTTCATCTGTAAGAGTGCAAGTGACCCAGCAGTGGTTGCTAGGCACAGGGACAGATATAGCCAGGGAGACAGGCTGGATTGGGCTGCATCTGTTGTACACTGCAGGCTCAGGTGAACTGTTCTGCCTAGCACTGAGGATTTCTTACAGTGGAGCTTTGGAACACTAGACTAGAAATTACCCTTAAGAATTGGGGGTTTATATAACACAGAAGATACGTATTTTGCATCAAGTAGTATTTTGTTGTTGCAGAGATGTCAAAGGCCATCTTAACCGGCTCCACCTCTGGGACTTTTTCTCCGTGCCTGAATTAATAAGAACTGCTGAGAAATTATTTTGCCACCTCAAAGAGTGCCTAATGCTGACTCACACCGTCAGAGCATCCAGAATCATTTCTCTGTTCTCAGTTTAAAAGAGCTTCTCTCCAGAGGGAGCACAGGAAACATTCAGCAAGCCGAAGTCATTTCACCACACACACACACACACACACACACAGGGTTATTTCCCAATCCTCAGAAACGGATTGTCACCTGTCCCTTGGGATTCCCTCTGGACATCATTCCTGTACCTGGGTATGGGATGGAGAGAAGCGTGAAATCAGCGTAACGTTGAGCTTTGTCCACCTTCTCAGAAGACGTCACACTGCACAGGACAAGAGGAGAACAGCAGATATTTGCAGAGTATTTTTCACACACATACCAGCACCCAAAAAGCTACCTGTCACATCTCCCTGAATGATGACTTGACTCAGTAGTGAGCAGGGGCAGAACTTACTCAACACATCCAAATAAATAGCCCAAAATCACTAAAGTTTTTCTCTGAGAGAAGCAGGATAAACATCTCACTCTGTTCCTATACACAAGCAGAGGGCTCCTTTGCTCTCCCCCTTATGAAAGGGTGACTGTCTCATCACTGTAAGTGCTACACAGAAAACCCACTCAGACTGTAGAAGACAGATGAAAGCAGGTATCTTGCCCATTGATACAGCTTTCTCTTGCCTAAAACCTTCGGGTTCTCTTTAAAGCATCAACTAACCAATCCTGCTGTAGGACTCTTCCAGGGACTGCTCCCAGGATGCCAAGTGCATGCCCGACAGCAATTCACACATAAGGGCTATGCTACCTGCAAACCAAACCCTGCACAAAAACAAATGAACCCGGACTCACTTCAAGCCAAACTTCACCTTCTTGTTTTCCACCATCAGGTCACAGATATATCGGACAGACAGGTATCGGAGCAGCTTGATGTCGTGCCCTCTGACCTTGTCAAACAGCTGGGAATCTGCATTTCTGCAAGACAGAATGAGGCAAAGCAAGGTGAGCATGGAAGACCGACCACATTGAGTCTGTTTCTTTGCACAATACTGCCACAGTTCTTCCCAGAACCACCTCTAGCCATAAGCAGCATAGCACGAGCCTTGTCTCCACAGGTCTGAGTCAGACTGCAATGAACTGACACTGTGAACTTTGTCCTTATGGTCCCTTCCCCCATCTCACTCTGTTCTTCAACAAGCACATAAGATACAGAACAATTTATCCAGCCTGGAAATGTACTTTTCGATAAAGTAAACATGTCTGTGCAGTTCAAACACCTTTTTAAATAGCTCTACATATTCCTGTCTCCAGCCCTTCCCTCTGGCAATAGATTAGCAGGCTTCAGTTATACTGGGTTCAGCCAGATGTTAGAATTCAAGACTCTTTCAAAAGATGGTGGTGGTCTCAAGCCTGGGCCCAAAGCCCAGACTAGAAGAGAGCAGAATTGAGTGGCTGAGCCACTCAGCTTATGTCCAAACTCCCTTTTCCACATCCCAGGGATGCATACAAACCTAAGTGCAGGATCTTCCTCGGAAATGTCTTCTGCATCTGCCCAAGCATCATCAGAACCTCCTGCAAGCAAGGCAATAAGAACTGAAGCTTATGTAAACCAACTCAATCCCCAATCTGACAAGATATGTACACATATGAAAAGGGGGTGGTTTGGTGCCCTCTCTTCACCCAAGTGCTCCCAATAGTTCCCCACATTTCCTCTTCCTGAAAAGCCTGTTTTCTAATGTAGCCCCCTCTTCCCTTGTCATTGCAAAGTACCTAGGCAGGTCAAATCCACTGCTGACTGAGAACACCCCAAAAATGTTACACAGTGCTTTGTTAAGCCAAGCTTCAACTCCCATACTACAGACACACACTATTCCCCTAAAGAGTTTTCCTTGGAGTTCAGTATATCTCACCATTAGCAGGATTTGATTCCCAATGATCAGTCAGGCAACAGCAAATTCTAATCCTCTTTCTTCCGTTAATCACATTGCCAATGTTTGGGAATCAGTGTCCTGAATCCTTTGGGATGCCTTACTTGCCTACGTGCTTGCTGTAACTCAGGCTTCAGCCTCACATTCTTTGGTCACTGTTTCTTATGAGCTGTGGTGCTCTGTCCTGTAGTACCGTGCTTGGAAATGGGACACGAGGTTTCAGTCTCTGCTCTGTTATGCAGGGCCTGATACAAGCAGGTCCATGCTAGAGCTCTGCATCAACTCTTGGGAAGAGCTTGCCTTGTGTAGGCCAGCACTGACCAGCCTTCCCAGGCAGACAGTGACAAACGGCCCCCCACTCACCTGAGAAGATATAGTTGTAGCCAGTACGCCCATAGAGCTCTCCCCAGC
This sequence comes from Oxyruncus cristatus, assembly GCA_013399855.1. Classification (NCBI taxonomy): domain Eukaryota; kingdom Metazoa; phylum Chordata; class Aves; order Passeriformes; family Cotingidae; genus Oxyruncus; species Oxyruncus cristatus. Next base: position 63,629 of record VXAY01003194.1, read on the forward strand.
CAGCCAGCGTTGCTGATCTGCAAATATGCTGGAGGAAGATTTTTGTTATTAACCACACAGGCCCCAGGAGCCTTTCCCTTATCAGGTCTCTGGCCTATTTGCTGACACGTTACACAGAAAGGTTGGCACTTACAGCTATCGCCTCTCTGCAGTCTCCCCTCCACCCTGGTCCAGATAGAGTTCACTGAAAACATCAAACTCCCAAGTGCCTTTATCTATAGCTAGTTTTTATATCACATTTTCATCTCCAGATCTCCAATTCACTAACCCAGTCAGTTCCTGCCAAGTTAGCAACATCCATGCTCTGTTAATACCCTGCTTGAGCCTTATTTCCACATTTCTCTGGATGAGATTATGGAACTCTGGGCAGTTCACTCCTGCAGAAAAAGGTCAGCAGATGCAGCCCACAGTGGCATCAGTCAAGCTAGATTAAAATTGTCACAGGTATGATTTCACTACTCATACAGTGTTTCTAAATTGAACTAAGAAAACTGAATTAAGCTACTTAAATTCTAAATGAGACTATTCCTACAGGGCTTCCACACAGTTTAAGTAATTCACATAAAAATGAATCTAATTTCACTTTCTTACAGATCCCCTTGCAGAGAAGCCCACACATTCTTAAGACCATTTTTACAATCTTGCTTCTCCAGGGAACAGACAAGGGAAGCTTCTCTCTAGAGAGAAAAGTTATTCAAAGAAAGCTCACTGCTGGGAAGTGTAAGGGGCTGAAAGGGAAATAATTATCTTTGCCCTCCCAAACATCAAATATCTTCAGTCCTTCAGAAGGGACATACATATGGAGAGAAAAATCTTGGCTCTTTGGTGCAAGGCTTGTGACTTGCTGGGGGGAAATAGCCCAAAGTCCCCAGAGATGACTTATGCAGCCTAGACAGCAAATGCTACCTGCTACTACAGGCTGCCTGCTTGTACCTAAGCACAGATTTTTACAGCCTTTGGAAAGGTGGCGACTGACTGAAGATGTGGCCACACAGTTCACACGTCAGGGTCATTTTCTAGGTAAAGACAGGTGACCCACGAAGCTTTACCTTTCCCTTGTACAGAATGACAGGGCAAACAAAGCGTCCTCTACACCTCGCCATCTTACTCCGGTTGATGAGGTCCTGCAGTTTTCCAACCTGCACAGTGCTCTCAAACCTAGTGGGCAGAGACTCGGGTCAGTACACAGAGCATCTCCTCACACACCCCTTGGCAAAGCTGCCACAGACATCCTGGGCTGCAGTCCCCATCCCCTTCCCCTAGAAGGCAGCTCTGAAGTTAGTAAGCAAGAGGACACCTCTTTGAGAATTGCTTCTGCTGCTGTACGACACATTCGGACACTGTTCCATCACCTTTTCTTTATTTTGAAAGACCAGTGAGTGCACAGTACATGACAGCACCATCGGGGGCTGGCAATATCAGCACCATCAGAAGGATGTGCTGCAGACTAACGTGGATTACTAGTGAAGGACTGCCAGAGTTAGACAGTGTCTACAAAAGTACATGTTCTGCTTTCCTCCCCATTGCCTTTCCATCAAAAAGTAGCTCAGCACTACCATCCCAGCGAATTCGCTATCAGATTGACAGTAATTTTTCAAGGAAAAATAAATAAAATAGAGAATCAAATCTTGAATGCTCCATGAATCTTAGTTCTGGTCACTCAAGCTCTTGTGTTGCCAGGTAATTAAACAACGGTCTGTAAATCAGCTAGTGGGTTGAGCAGGGTCCTTAGATTAAAGTCAGCTGCATCTCTATAACTACACTTTGTTTGGTTTTCTGGTTAAAGTCAAAATAGAAGTGTGTTCCCTGTTGTGAGACATTCTGGAAACAAGTTAAAATTGCTGCAATTTTTCCTGTACCTGTCTACATTTGATAGGAATCCAAACTTACTTCTGCACTACACAGACCTTCAGGAGGAGCTATCAATTCAGGGAGGACTAAAGTTGCCACAAGGAACTGGAGAAGGACCCAGACTGACGTAATAGAAACCAGGTGAGGTCTGGACATATAAAACTGCATAGCCATGTACTTAGAGATGTTTAACAGGAATCTCCAGTAGTGGAGCATAGCAGAACAGCCTAGATGAACTGGTTGTCTCTGGATCCTCATACATTACCAACACGGTAAGTCTGAAAAAAGGGAAAAATAAGATCATAGGAAATTCCCCAGAGGGATGGAGAAGTACCAGCATTACTCTGCAGAGCACAAGCTCTCACCCTAAGGCATTTGATCCTGGTGACCCACCTCTGCATGAAAAGGCACAGCAAGATGAGTAGGATGGCCAAAGGACAGTCCATGCTGCAAGAGAAACCACCAGGGGCTGATTGGCAGAGCAGATAAAGCGAGGACATAGCTCTTCAGGGGGAAGGAGAGAACTTAACAAGGGAGGAGAAGAAGAACTCAAAGGCAAAGGACAATGCTGGCCTAAGAACAAATTAATACCTTTATGCTGGAAGTTAAAAGAAAGTTGCTGAACTTCAGAATCAGTGAGAGTGTGGAGCAACATAACAGCAGCTACCACTCTGGGAAGGATTTGAACATTAATCTATTATTAACAAGGAAATTGATCTGTTTATGGAATAGATTATACAAGGTGATGGTAGTGGAAGCAGAGAAACAGCAAACGAGACCTTCAAATCCTACATTTAAAGAAAAAAAAAAAAAGGATAAAAAGGAAAAGAAAGAAGTAAAAAGTTCTGAGAATTAGTGGAGGCTTAAGTTTATTCACATTTCCCTGCACACACAGCTATTTTGCAGTCCAGCTCCAAAGAGCTCTGACATATACTAGAATTTAAAGAACAAGAACCCACGCTAATCTTCTTTAAACACTGAGAATGTGAGGGTACTAATTGTAAAGACAGGAAAGCGTGAGCAGTGTGAGAAGAAATGTCTTTGTGTATAATTCCCAACACCAAAGTATTTTGAAACTTGGAGATTGTGACGCACAGATTTGGTTGTGGGGTTGTTTTTAAATAAATGCATGCAATCAAGAGACATATCCTGCACTCTGCTCCAGTTGCCTTTATGTTTCCTTGGCAAAAGCGAATACAGAGGGAAACAGGGACTTTAACACAGTCTAACCAGAATAGCTCCATGCCACTGCTTAAAAGTCCAGAAGAAGGGATTCAGCAAAAACGCAATGCCTGAAAGATCAGAAATTGTAAGAGAAGTGCATCCCCGGGGGCTGAGACAAGACGACAGGATTCACCTCTCAGCACGCTCACTGCACTTCCCTGGAGAGGCATCGCAGCGCTGGGGAACGAGTGTGAGCAGCTTGGCAGGAACCCAGGGCATGGGGCAAGCAGGAAGCCCAACATCCCCCCCCACTGGGGACACAGAAGGATGAGCCCCTCTGACAGGCACACCACGCCTGCACATGCACTGGAGAGACCTGCTCTGCTGCCTGTTATGGATGTGCTCTCAGATCTTCTCATCTCAATAACCATCACCAGTAAAGCGAGAGCTAAACATGGTAAACAAACACAGTTGTACTGAGACTACTGTAGTGAGGGGAGGGCTGACCTGCCCTGAAGAACATGTGTAATGCTTTTACAGGGACTAGTGATTAAATGCAATGTAAGTAGGAGTAAAATGTACTGAAAAAGGTTCAGAAAACAACTCTTCAGCAACGTGAAAGAGCATCATTAAGGCTGTTTGGCACACGGCAGAAGGAATGACGTGTACCTTGACTTTTTTTTTTTTTTTTTTACCTTTCGGTGTTTGGGGCGCAGTGGGAGGGTGTTCTTCAGAAGTTTGTTTTCCAGAAGATACTGCTGGGCAAAGCTTACCTCTTGACCTTCCTCCACCCAAAATCAGACCCCAAACCCGAAGTAATGTTTTTAAATGCAAGGGAAACATGTCCTATAAGAGCAAGCAACTGTTTTGGCAACTATTTTAGACAGGCCTGAAGCAGAGATGCTCCTCTTTGGGTGACCACAACAGCACTGGAACCAAAGTGTTCCTCTAAATGTTGCTAGATTACACACAACTGTGATCACATTCATTTGGAGTGCAGACACGTAACAGGATCATCTTGTAAAACCAAAGATGTGGCCTGTGCCTGAGATTTGGACATTTTCATTAAGCACAATCACAGAAACTGCCAAATTATGCTGGGGTTGGAAAGCTGCTCAGTGGAAAAGGACCTGTGGGTGCTGGTTGAGAGCACACTGAACATGAGCCAGCATGTGGCCAAGGCATCCTGGCTTTTATCAGCAATAGTGTGGCCAGCAGGACCAGGGTAGTGATCATCCCCTTGTACTCAGCAGTGAGGTGACATCAGAGATTTCCAAGCATAGGGAAGGACTCACGAGTATCAGACACACTCTGCTACTTTCTGTGACTCCTCACAATCAGCACCTGATCAAGGGACACGGAGACTAAAAACACACATGGAATTCCTCCTGCACCTGCCTGGATTTCAGAGTAGTGTTAGCAAACTTTGACCAAGCAACACCCTTTCTTCCCCCAGCTGCCCAGCCACAAAATGAACAGGATCAGGAAATTAATCCGGGTTAAAAGTATCCATTTTTCGCTGGTTCCCCACATGCTCCAGAAGCAGCTGTACCAGTGGAACCGACAGGGTAGCATAGTGTTCGCACACTCAAAAACTGTTTCTAAAACAGCTTAGTATTCTCAGAGGTGTGAAGCCTCAAGAAGATCTTAGCAGCTGATTAAGAACATTAGAAGGATGAAAGCAGAAGTGTCCAAGGCCGGGCTGGATAGCGCCCTAAGCAACTTGGTCTAATGGAAGGTGTCCCTGCCCACGGCAAGTGGGATGGAACCAGGGATCTTTAAGGTCCCTTCTAACCCAAACCATTCTGTTTGGGTGGTTCTACGAAAGGCAGCCAAAGACACATGGTCCTAGAGGGACTGTCCTGCTCACTGGAAGAGGTTCTTGCGTTCTGTAACACAAGAAATACAACAGTCCCTAAGTAGTAATTATTCCACAAGAGTATAACGATGAAACTAAAACCCGAATTTGTCTAAAGATCACTTAGCGGCTTTTACAGAGAGCATCGCCCAGGAATCAGGAGAAGGAAGATAAAATGTAGTCTGTTTCTAGGACTCTCTGGGACAGCAAATCAAGACTTGGAAAGAATGAGTTTTAAAAAAGTTAATTGCTACTGCTGGCTTGCACAAGTCCCAGAAGAAAATGGGGCATCAAGTGTAAATACTCTTGTTTTGAATACTCATCAGAAAAATTAAGCATACTTTCCTCTTGCAAGAGCAGGAAAGCAGAAGCATTCGGTTTCTCTTCCCTAGTTACATTTACAGCTTCAGACTTCAGTTTCCTGTTTTTTGCAGCAAGAGGTTTAATCCTTTCTAATCTGATCCAACCGTCAAGCAGAAATTCTTCCACTTGACAGTCAGCTGTGGTTGGTTTCCAAACACCCCCTTCTACAGCACCCAGCCCATGTGCCAGCACAGCAGGTGATGGTTTGCCTTCCCCAGGCAAAACGGCTGGACATGTGAGGGGGACTTGGTGAGCATTTTTTGAACACATTATGCTTATCATGGACATGCAGTTAAGACTGCAAAACTGTATTATGTCTTGTTGGAAGAAAAAAATAAAACTGAGATGCTGTGGTTGGAGCCGCAGGGAGCAACGTGAGACCAACATGATCCTGGGCTTGCAGGTCAAAGTCCAGAAATGTGTCGGCTTAGACGTGTACTGAACTGCCAGGAAGTGTTTCCTGTTAGTTCACTAAACCTCAGTGTCCACTGACCCGCCCTCCACGGTGGGGAGAGGTGAAATAGCCTAGAATGACAGAAATATCTGCCCAAATGCCTTGACTCCTTAGTCCTTATCAGACCCCCTGACCCGAGACGCTTTGCAGACTAAAATTCCCAGCATCAGAGGCCTTGCAGTGAGACCACGGGCACTTCATCAAGACAGGGAGAGCATCGAACAATCTCACTCTCAGCCTCGAGCCTTTGGACGAGCTGCAGCAGAGCAACCAACAGGACAGCGCTGTGCTCGCCTTTACTCCAGGGCCACATGCAGAGGAGTTGGCGCTGCACTGGAGCACCGGCGCTTCCTTCACACCCCTCCTTACAGGCTCAGTTTTCACCACGGCAGCCCAGGAGACCCGGGGCGCTGGGAGGAGCCCCATGGGAGCGTGGCAGCCCCGGGAGGCAGCGAGGGGAGCCCCTGGAGCGGTGACACCGCCGGCTATAATTAGCGCAGTGCAGGGCTTCCCCCGGCCGCCGGGAGCCCCGGGACAGCAGCCGCGGGCACGGGAGCTCCCCGGGACAACAACAACCACCACCACCACCACTCCGGCGGGTGTGAGCTGCGCGGGGCGGGACACGGGGGCCGGGGGCCTTACGGGTCGCGGCCGGCGTCGCGCTCCAGGAGGACGATGTAGCGCGGGTAGTGGGCGCAGACCTCGCCGTGCAGGTTGGGGATCACGCTGTAGCGATAATCGCGGCCGAAGAGCTCCAGGCACCGCCGCTCGATCCGCTCCACCTGCGCAGAGCCACCGCTCAGTGCCCGCCGCGCCGGGACCCCC
>VXAY01003199.1:1167-17004 GCA_013399855.1 Oxyruncus cristatus
TGGTCAAAGTCGTTGACAAAGAACCCTGGATTCGCTACCCAGAAGGAAAAAGGCCTCTATTCCTGAGACAACTGAAACAATGGAAACTGTTACAAACTGTTAGAATAATGTTTGAACTATTTCTTCCTGTATTGTCTAATACCACCAATAACTATAAGTTAGGTTTAGAACCAAAATTTACATTTGGCTTTAATAAAAATACACCCAATATTCTTCATGAAAGTGAGTACTAGATTTACACTGGAACTTGACGAAAGAATTCGTAAGTTCTAAGAAAAGGGGGAAAATTAAACTGAGAAAGAGTTTCTGCTTACATTGAAATATAGCAGAGATGGTTTGTTCTGTTGTGTTCTAGTAAAGATAGCGAGAAGGTCGACCTAGTAGTCACCCTGTCACATATTTACAAACTAACTCAAGGATTTCTTTTTCGCTACTTAATTAGGCAACCAGGGAAATATGAAAACCAAGGCAGCAAGGTGGAAATAGGAATCCTTCAGTTACTGAAGGAGCTAATAAGGCCTGGACCTGCTCTCATTTGTATTTTATCAGATAAACATAAAGGGGGGAAAAACGACACACAGCTTAAGCATATGCTTCTAATTTTATCAGAACTAGTAAATGGAAAATACTGCTCTCTCATTGACCATTTTCATGTTTATTCTACGGTATGTAAGGTTAGAGGTGGGTCATGTTTCTGTGGCAACTATTATGGAAAAAAAATTCATTGTGCCATAGTCTTATGTTAATTAAAACTTACAACACAGAAACACCTCAAACAACTACTTCAATACATTTTGCAAATTCAGGATTGAGCCAGTTATACAAGTCAAATCTTATCAGCAAACCCAAGAGAAAAGCATATAGTGAGTGCCTCAAAGGAAGTCACATTTCTTACTTCTCCCATGACATGAGAAACATGAGTTAAAAGACTCTTTTTTTATTTAAAACCACACAGCTATTAACACAAATGGATATCGAAGACTTGCCATGCAAAGCTCCAAGGTTGTTGATTTTTAGGTGAAGAAATTAACTTATAACACTGCCTTCCCAAATTTGTTCACCTTTATTTCAGAGAAATCACAACAGCTGTTAAGGAATCTATTTTCTTTCAGCTTGTTGGTTTAGGGGTTTTATTTCTTCCTGAAACAAAGGAAAATCATATGGTACAATGCAAAATCTCTGTGCTTTATCCAATGTTTGTGGTGGTTTGTGCCTTTTAACTGATGGTCTATTTTCCAGGAGATTAAAAACACCCACACCTCTCAGCTGGTTGCCCAACTACTTCCATTGTCTACTCCCTTGCTCACAAAGCCAGACTGTCCATACCTCCACTTCCAAAACAGTCAGCACTGGGTGACAGATTTTAGCCTGAAACACTCTAATGTTGGTGAAAACAGATCAAGGAGAAGACAGTTATTAGGGATACTTTCCTGTTTCATTTTTACTAACATATCCATTAAATCAGGCAAAAAGTGTGAAATTATGTTTAAAACTCTATATGTGTGTATTTTTTTTAGAATTTAGTACTCAGTAACTGATCCACATGAGCCTCGTTGCTCTCTCACCTCACACAAATTCCTTACTTTTAATTGGCCATGCTAAGAAATTCTGGAGACCACTGTAGTTGATAGTTTCAGAGATCTGTATGATTTAATGTCTGTGATTCGGGTTGGTCTAATCTTTATGCAATGGTATCAGCAGTTAATATACCAGGTTTCATCATTTTCATACACATGGGTTCAGGAAGCCTCTTCTTACTTAGATTGTCAGATTGTCACAGCAAGGAAAACTGGGTTGAGGCTTTCCTGAGAGAACAGGTACACCTTGCTAAGGGGAAACTGGATTTTCTCACAGACCTATGGAAGACATGATTTTTGTGGATAAAACAGCTTTTTTTTTGTGGAAAAAAAAAAAAGTTGAAATACTAATAATTTTTCATTCTCAATGCCCCTATGAAGAAAAAAGGAACATAAAGCATGTCCAGAGACTGAGTGTTGTCTTTGATCATCCTGAGGATCTTTTCCTTTCTTTTGAAAGTCTCCCTTGAGACAAGGAACATGTACAAAACTGTGAATTCAGTACTGTAAATTCAGGATGTCATCCAGGAAAAACCCGAGCAGTTAGGTACCAGGAGCTAGCCTCTTCGCAGCACCAGACAGCAAGATGTCCCCATGTGGTTGATTTGCATTGGATAGTTCATGCATTTCATATTTGCTAAAGTAGGTGATCATCAGTTTCCAATGGCTTGTTTTGACCTTGTTCGATGGAAAATGAGGTGCTATTTCTGGCATGCTTATGAACCTACTGTTTAGTCCTAAAACTTTTGCAAGAAAAGGGATAATAAATAGTTATTCACTTCCACTGAATAACTTTGTAGATTATGTGCTGAAGGCAGTAACAGCTGCTTCTCGTTACAAAAAAGGCCTCCTACCATGTGTACTGCTAAAACACCAAGCTAAGGTCAAGCCGAGTAGCAGGTTTTTTTCCCCCAACATTGTTTAAAAGCTTTTAAATAAAACCATATTAGAAATACAGTCACCTCTGGTAACTGAATTTCAAAAGAAAAGTCAGAAGAGCTGTAAGGTTTTTCAAAAACCCTCTTTGTTTCTGACTTGGAAGCCTTCTTCTTTTCTGTGTTAAAGGCTCCCTTTATGCTGCTAAACTCTGGAGATTTTGTCCTGCAGTTCTTGGAGCTTTTATTCATCTCCTGGTATATTTGTTGGTGGGTTTTTTTTTCGTTTGTTTGGTTTTGGTGTTTTTTTTTTTTTTTTACTTTACTCTGCATTTTCTTCACAAGCGCTGTATCATAATCCAGATAATTTTTCTGAAAATGTACATATTGCTAATTTTTCCTGCAATGCACACAATAGGGTTTGCTGATTCCCGTCCACGTGGTCCCAGGTCTGCTCCAGCTTGGCAAGGCTGAGTTTGGACTGGGAGGAGGTGGGCATGCCCAGAAAGCAGAATTTACCCAAAATCAAGCAACAGAGGAGAAAAATCATGATGCAAGGATGTCTCCCTCGACGGATACTTTGAGGAGGGATTTGCACCTACATGACCTTGCCCCCCACAGCAGTGGATCATTAATTCCCAGGTAGGATTGTGCAGCCACTTGGAAGTAAGAATCACACTGCTGACAGAGGGTTCATCTCAAAAGATACAGCATAAAATCACCTCTAACCTTGGCTGGGGGTGGTCTCTTTTTTATTATCATTATAACTCCTCATTTAATTTGGAAGGAATATGTTAAAATAAATCAATCCTTTGCACTAACTATAACAGAGAATGGAAAAGCTCTTTGTACTGATGGGTAAGAGAAAAATCTGAAGCCATGACTCTGGTGTGGTTTCTAATTACAAAGGGTCTTCTGGAAGCTGTTACAGTCCATGTAAGCAAACAGAGATTCTTAACAAAGCTGCCAATTAGTACCATTGCCTTATGACCTATGATATTCTTCTTCTTAAGTCAAAATGCACTTAATACTGACATGGAACACAAAGGTGCATCGTTTTTTTCCTAGTTGTTCCCAGCTGGTTCTCAAATGGGAGGAAGGAATAACAATTTTCATTGATAAAGCAGCAAACATTTGGATATAATCACTACATGACCCTGTGTTGCTTTTGTGGGGGGAGGGGTAGGGGGGAACAACTTTTTAGATAACTTTTTCGCTCCTTATTTTGCTGCACTTCAGTTTCCAAACTGCCAAGCCTTCTACCCTTCCCCAAATCTATGTGGTATAAAGCTGTAAAAAGCAGATGAGTTTATTAAATGTATGTTTAGATCATTAATTCTTCTATATTCAGACAAAGCTGACTTGGTCTTCACTGTCAGAACTGGCTTTTCCTGGAGGAGTTGACTACAGTAGAGATAGAGATGAATTTGAAAGGGAACCATTTTTGCCACTGTGGAACTCCATTTCCAGCACTATCATGGCTTTTTTTGTGTTCAGTCTTAGGCTTCTCAGAGCTTTTGGTAAATAAATTTTCTGGTTAAATGAAGTACAATAATTGTTAAAAAAAAAAATGTTGTGAACAAGTTTCACAGGATGTAAAGAAATTTAACCAAGTTACCATAATGCCACAACAGCTGGTGCAAAGTCTCTCTTCCAGCTCCCTGGCATCTTTGAGGTGCTGAACTGTCATAGCATCCTGACAGAAACAGAAAAGCAGAGAAGATTCCTGCTGCATTACAAGTTTCTTGAGTTACCTCCATCTCCAGTAACTTCTACAGGACTTTCAGCAGTTACCACCATGTTTTTTATTCGAATTCAAATTGTTCTGAACACAGTTCCAAATAGTTTAGTTCACCCGGCCATGACTAGGCTGGAAATTTTTCATTTGGGTTTGGATAACAAAGGAGAGAAATAGAGTAATTTGTTCTACTAGAATAAATTAATTTGGGGAGGGGGAGGGAAAGGAAAACCTGCCTTGTTAGGGAAGATCTGTTAGAATGTCAAAGTTTGAAGCCAGTGCAAAGGTAAATTAATGATCCATGCTTTAATAGCACTAAGAAATTTTTTTTAAAACAATAACTGAATAAAAAATAGGATATTGCTTTTTGGTCAACAAGTCTGGTTTGTGATAACACTCACTCTAATGGAAAAAAATGTGCAGTGTACAGTTTTCAGTTGCAGAAGACTGACTTTAAAGTTCTCTGGTATTGGTTTTCTACTCATCGCTGTAAATCCCTATCATTCATCTCTGTCATCCGTTTTAATAGGAAAAAGGACCACAGATGGAAAGATGCACCAAAGTCTGGCCTTCAAAGCAGGCTGTAGCAAGGAACAGCCTCTTGTAGGACTCTGAAGTGATATAATTGTGTTCCTTGGCCTCCAACCATGGAGGATGTTGAGGTAAAAGTAACTATCATTATGTTTAAAACAAGACATTAATAACATTGAGAGAACAAATGAGCTCCTTACATATAGAGAAAATTACTTCTGACAAAGTTCTGAATGACGATGAAATTTCAAAGGTCTAGGAAAAACAGAACGTTGTGCTAGAATTTAATATGCACACACTTCATACCATGGGAAATCACAGCCCAGTTAGCAGGATTTTGATCTAAACAAAACATGAGAAAGGCTGATATGAGAAGTATCCACTTAGGAAGCAGCAGTGTGGTTAATGTCAGTCTGTTGGTTTTATGGGAAATGCATCTTGCCAGGAGAAAAATATTTTGTTTTGGGGTTTTTTTTGAGATTATAACTATGACTGATAAAGGTAAATATATTCACATTAAACAAACAGAGGCGCTACAGCAGTTAACTTACTGACCCACACTCAGGGTATGAAAACATGCAGTGTCTGTTTTGTAGTAGCCACAGCTTTGCAGCAGCCTCTGAACAGAGGATGTTTGGAAATCCATGAGGAGAAAACACTAAAAGTCTCCTTAAAACGTGTATCCACATCTGATGTACGTTGTGGAACCCAAATCAGAAACATTCATTTACCTCACATGCATTTACCTTATGCTGCAACAGACCTCCTTCCTCCTGCCTAACCTTTGTGTCCTACCCCAAAATTAAAGGCCCATATATGTTTAATTTTCTGGTATCACAAAAAGCCACCAGGAAAGAAAATAACGAAGCATAAAAATGCATGGAAATCCAAGCCACAAGCCACAGTACACCCCTCAGTGTGTAACAAGCATATCGAAGTCATTTCAAAAAAGGGGGAAAGGTTTGTAACCTTTTTAAGAATTTTCATGATCTAAATCTTATTTTCTTTTCTCCACTGTGAAACTTCACCAGGAGGAAGGATCCTTTGAAAATTGCTAAGCACAGGCTGGAAAAATCAGCTGTACTGAGGTGAATCAAGGTACCATAAACGTATCGCTAATCTATGTGGTTTGGAAATTCAATTAGAAGGAGATTATGAATTAATAATTCTTGCATTCCACAAAGCAAAATGTGTTTTCCTCTAAATATGCCCTGAGTACTCGTAATTTCTAGACATACCACAGCATTCAGTTCAGCTCATACAGCATGAGAATATGGTTTTATTCCTATCATATGAACTGTACCACATTCATATTTCATGAACTCTCACCAGTCACTGGGTGTCCTTGAATCCCTCTGAATTTATTATGTGGGAATGAAATACTGAGCATGTAAATACCTATCCAAAGCAGACAAATAATTTAATATTTTTTAATTTTACAGAATTATTAGACTTATGGAAAAAATACATTTATCAAGTATAATATGTAGATGGAATGGTTCTAAATCAAGAATCTTGTTGTAAAATACAAAAAATTGACATAATTGTTAATTACTGGCATAATGTTCCGGTCTTCATTCATGGCTGAGGTGGATCTGAATTACACATTTTCATGAAGATATGCTCTTTCCTTCCTTGAACCTGAAAATTATTTTCCCTGGATATGCTGTGAGATTTTTCTCCACCTGTCCACCTTCACAAAAAAATATTCACCAGAAAACACTTCTTGCTGCTCAATTGGTGACTTTATTTTATTTATTCAAACTTTAATTAACTATCTTTTGAGGTTTCAAATAGGATCCGTAATTCTGAAAATACACATTGCTTATTTATCTTGCCAAATTGAATTCCAGGGAGAGCTCTGGAGCAGGAAAATGTTAAATGAGGAAGAGGACCAGGAATTCAAATGAAATCAGGGAGAGAGAATACGGTAAAACCTTTAGAAATGTGTCTCACTCCCTTCACAACTGAGCAGTTCACTTTGGGTAGGAGAGAGAAACCACATAATTGCTGAGCAGAGGCAGGTGGGACTGTGGGAGGAAAATTAGAGAACGCTGTTTCTTTGAAGGGCATCCCATGGCCAAAAATCAATGTATTTTCAATACAAAAAAATAGGATGTAGAAGTAGTGAGTGGGGCACTGAGCTCAGTGCTGGGCCAAGCATTCACAGATCCATAGACAAAGCATGCAATGTATCCCCTGAAAATAAAACAAGACTTTTCTTTATTTCAGTGGCTTTCCAGCTGGTATTTTAAACACATCTAGCATAGGTGATACCCACCACTTTCCCTGTTAACATACAGCTCTGTAAGGACTTCTGGTTGTATTGGACAACTGAGAAAATGAACAGCATCCAAAAGAAACTGGTTTACCATGTTGTTAAACTTGGAGGGTATTTACATGTAGATAACTGAGTTCTTTATCAGTCACGTTATAATGAATTTGGATACCTCCTTTCAGAGGTGACTTCGAGTTATGAGCTACAGCTCAATATCACTGTTTAGTTTAATTCTTTCTTTCTGGCACGGTTAATGTAGAAACCAAATTTACTATGAAAAATTTGAGCTGCATGTGCTGCTGGTGAGAGTCCAAACACAAGTTGAACTAAGGAGACCTTCCGTCTCTTACCATCTTGATGGAAAATACACTTCCTTTTGGATCACTTAGGGAAGTAATGTCACCATATATAAACAGTTTCAGGTTCAAACGGGACATGAAATTAGACCTACACAAAATAAAACCACCCAAAATCACCATGGGCTCTTCCTCCAAATGCTTTCAGAATGATAAAATCACATTGAAAACATGTTGTCATTTTCTGCTTCTTTTTATTTTCTAGCAGCTATAGACCTAAACCTTCAGTTTCTTGAGCATTTCTGATCATCCCTGAATTCCACAGGGCTTAGGATAATCGTTAACAGCCAGAATGGATGAATGCTGCAAAGTCCAGAACTTGCAATCCTCTCAGTTGTTTGGGTTTTCAAACTAGCATGAATCTATAAGGTTTCATTCCATTAATTTAAATAGTTTTTCTCTCCCAAGAACAATCCAGTTTAAAAACAGGGGGTTTTCTGTCACTAATTTGTGTAAATAATGTAGGTAATGCTGTATATATTCCTTCATAATGGCTGGACTACTACAAAAGTGAATTCCATTTATTTTAAGATGTGGATTTCTTTTCTATCTCTACATGTTTTTATGGGAAAGTAGAGAATCATCCACACATTTCATTTCACTGCCCCATCATCTTTCTAGTACAGTTTTTAATTTGTACATTGTATTGTCAGTAAGGGGTTTCTTTTTTTTTTTTTTTTTTTTTTTTTTGTATTNGGTAATCATTCACATAAAAAAATATAAGGTCAAGAACTTTTAAATTCTAACTGAACTTTTAAATTGCATTATTATTTAGGTATATTAGAAGTTAGGCAAACTGAATACACTCATTCCCAATTAAAAATTCCTGAGCATATTTAACTAAATATAAAACAAACAAACAACTAAACAGTAACAAACCCCAGAAAAGTCAAACAACAATAACAACAACAAAAATTTAGAAGTGCTGATAGCTTATGTGTTACAACAATAACACCCCCACTTTTAGAAAAGGCTTATTAAAATCATTTCCCCTTTCTTCCAGGTCATCTGCAGATTGGATGAATGGTCCCACTGCATCACAAAGAGCTGCAACTGATTTCTGACCAAAACTCCCTAAGCCAAAGGAAAAACTGAAGACAAAGATCCACAAAGAGCCAGTATTTAGGCAGCACACTATGGAAACACAGGGATCAAGAGATTGCAGTTCTCTGAAGGAGAGCCCATTCCCAGAGTTCATCTCCTTGTCTGCATTTTTAGCCACATCATCTATTTACCTTTCCTTCCATCAGGGATGCACACAAAGGAGCTTTCAAGAGATTATAGTTCAATTTAAAAAATCTAAGATGACATACAGCAAGAATTAGTTTTCTGGTTATGAAATGTAAAGGACTGGTAGAACATTCTTTGCCCATGCAGGTGCTCTGAGCATCTTCCCTCTTTCTTCCTCCAGTCAAAAAAATACCACAGGTGTGATCGAATTCCCAGCATCCACACTTTTCTCAAACTAACGAAAAGGCACCTTTGCTCTCTGAGGGGATATTTCTTGATTGAACAGCAATATTTTTTAAAGTATAAAAAAATACTGGGGTTTAGAGTTATTTTTTGCCCTAGTAAATGGCATTTAAAACAGTAGTCCAGGTTTGTAAGGATGTACATTTATAAGACTCTCTTCTGAAATGAAATCAATGGCACATTTCTCCACGTGTCTGTGAATCCATTCTGGATGACTTATTCAACACAAACACAGAATTGATTTGATCTTGCCTTTTTTATAAAGGGCATCTTATGTTTTCAGAAGCAGCTCAGACAAAGGATCTACCCGTGAAAGGAAATACATACCTGTATCTGAATTTTGCAATCACATTTCTTCCCAGATGCTGAAACATAAGTGTTGAAAGGACATAGAAGAAGAAGTCAACTTATTATTGGGTCCCAAGAAATTGATTCATTAATATGCATAAATTCTGCAGCACCAGCTGAAAACCGTACGATTTTGGCTGTAATGCACTTAATATATAAGCCTAAATTATTGGGATCTTGGCATAAGATAACTCTCAAGTGTCTTATTCAGAGTGACAGCATTGTCAGAAAGATCAGATGAAATTCCCTGAACATCTTCTTAGGCTGAATTCTTAAAAACTCACCTGTCAGTGGTCCTGTGTTACCACTATGCCATATACATAATCTATCACCATCGATTTTTCTTATCTATTCAAAAGAATCCTAAATACCTTAACTGCATACAGTTGTCTGTACAGAAGTTTGTAAACTTGCACTAAAAAATAACTTCACTTCTGTTCAGGTCCATTTTGCCCAAACTGTAAATCTTGGATGAAGAGATGACTGTGACTCACATAAACTCTTTTTAAACCCTTATCTTACTTTGCATGAGGTTTTAGTCATATTCCTCTATTTCTGTGCTTCATGTCATCAGTGAAATGGAAACAATGGCAATAATAGAGAGAAGTGGTTACTTCCTCATAGTTGAGTTCAGTCCTTCTGGGAAAAATTTTTATAGAATTTTTAAATCCTTAATATTACATGAAAGCACCACATATCCATTAAAAAATACACTGCACTTAGAAATCTTTAAAAGTCACTCTGGTACATGCAACCATTAGCATGTTTGTTTTGATTACTTAGAATTACTATTCTACAAAAGCAATAACTGTACAACAAATGAAAACTTACATCAGCAGTTCTCAGTAGGTAGTCCAGCAAAACCTGCATAAATAAGTTTCTTAATTTATTTGAGCTAAGTAATAATGTGTATTAAACTAACTTATAATCTTAGACCATTAACACAAGGAAATTATTTTTTGCTGCAGACATCCTACAATCAGATTTTAAAACATTTTGCATGTTCAAGTCACAGATCTTGCACAGATACTGGTGAAATCCTGAGGGTGCGTATTAAACCTTCTCTTCCAAGACCTTTGTTTTCTCTTTGCTTCAGTTTGGTCCCAGGAATAAAAAAAAAAGGGGGGAGAGGGGGAGGGGGACGATGTATTTAGGAAAGGCCTGACATTGTCACCAAAAAAAACCCCCAAAAAACGACTAAAATCAAAACAAACCAAAACAAATCAAAACCAAAACAAAAACAAAAAACACAAACAAACAAAAATGTTATTCATTATGTAGTCTCAATGCTTTGTTTTGTGCCTGAATATTCCTACAGGGTTCATAATGAACAGTATTACTGACATGGAATTATTTAGACTGGGGTGTCTGCAAAATTAGGAAGCAAAGAGCTCTGGCATTGAGAGGTCCGTCTCATGTAGTGCAACCTTATTCTGCCCTGGACAGCTGGGGCAAGAAAAAGGTAACCTTCCCAAGGGGTGAAGACAGGGTCAAAGTAACAGCAGAAAACTGGATTCAATATCAAGTAGCACTTTTAGATTCTTTTTTAGCTTAAGAAAATAATAAAGTGACTCTAGTAAGATGAGTCGTTCCCTTTTCAGGACTATATTGCATCACAGAAAAGAAAATGAGAAATATTTCTCTGCTCAACACGAGCACAGAATGTATTTAATAGCTTCCATTCCTCTGAAATGCATTTGATGCAGGAGATAAGAAAATATATTTAATTACTCTTCTGTGTGGGAGGGTGATTCAAAGCTTGGTGAAACAAGGCTCCGGGAAAAGCAGGAAGGGAGTCACAACATAAAAGTTTGTCTTAATGTTACACACCTGCTGACAAAAAGACATGTCAGAGAGGCACATAACTCTCACTCATGGTTACAACTCTGATTAATTTCACTACAATAGCAACCAGTGAAATAATATCTATCCCAAATATGAAGCAATGCCTCTGAAAAAGCATTAACATCAGCTGGAAAACTCCCAGAAACTTAATATATGATGTTTGAAATATTTTTAAATTAAGTGTTGGCAGATACTGCACAAAAAAGAGTTCCAAATCTGTAAAGCAAAATAATATATTTTTCTCATGGTGACTACTGTGGCTTGAGAATAAAATCATTATAAGACCAAGAAGTTTTCAGCACTGGAGTGGAAGGGGATGGGCCATCATCCAAAGCAACCTTATCTCCAAGAATGAGAATAAAAAATGCACACGGCAGCTACAACACAGAAAGTGGTCAAAAAATGTAAGTCACACCAGTTTTAAAGAACATGAGTGACATGCTACAAATGGAACCATTTTTGTTGTGTTTGCACCCAGTGTACTTACATGTAGGGGTATGTGTAAATACACACGTATATGTTTATTTCTGTATCTGCATGTTTAAAAACACCAATGCAAACATGAGAGGCAGAGGGAAGGAAATCAAGGTTAGCTCCCTAAGAGGTAGAAACAGCATCAGAAAAATGGCCAAAAACTTGCTTTTCTGGCACCGTATTGGAAATATTTCTTTGGAAAATCTGCTGTCCCATTTTCCACTACTCTTTCTGCAGCACTTTGTCAGAGGAGGCACAGGGAATCTGAGATGACTGAGAATTTCAAAAAGGGAGGGAAGACAAACATAATTTTTTTCTCTCAGAAAAACATCAAATAAAACAAACAAACAAACAAACCTCCACAAAAAAAACAATAAAAAACCCAAGCTGGATATGAGGACAGTTGATTCAAAAGAATTTAGAGCAGAAAGAAATATGTAATTTATTGACGAAGCCACAAGTAGAAAATATTGATGAAACTTCAGTAAACGGATACTAAAAGGTTAAAAGTTAAAGGTAAAACCCTATTGCCTTTTCCCTCATTTTAGCACCTGTGTTTTAATGAGATGCTTGCAAAATATTAAATATTTCACAAAATTTGTACCACACAATTTTATTAAAGGAGTCATATTGGTCTCCAGGGGTTTTTTACTACTCTTAGTTACTATGTCATGCCTATTATTTTCAGGATCCCAATTACATTACAGATATTTGGGACATGCCAAAATAATAAAACCTCTGAATGACCTCACTGGGTGAATACTTGAGAACACCTCGAAGTATGCACACAAATTACTTTACAAATCTCAGTGTAAAGACATTGAAGAGTAACAGATTACACAAGAAGCATTGGGTAAGGAGCTGCCTGGAAAGGATGTGAAATACACCTGACACTTCTTAAATAGGAGGAGGGAGTGTAAAATCATTTTTCTCTTTAAATCAGCTTATTCCCTAGGAGTCATTACTTTAAAGAGTTTAATTACACTTGTGAGCAGCTTTCAGAATTGACTAGCTCTGGCTAACACTCATTCAATCTGAACATTACAGGTCGGTCTCTTACATCTTTTGCTCTACTGTATAATAGAAAATGTCCCATAAAAGCATCCCACCCCTTGGAAATGAAGTGTGATAAAACCCCAGTTTTGACCTTGTACATCAAGCATTCATCATTCTTGTGACAAGCATTTGAACAAGAGTGGCTGTCAGCACCTGTTGTTATCACAGACCTTAAAATATCTGGTAATGTTTAATAACTGAGTAATTTCATGAGCTTTTCTGCAACAGAGAAGGGTCCAGGCAACATCCGGGAGAAGGAGAGACCAGATTTCTTTTTCCATTGGCCTTCCCCTCCTGGAAAGTGAAATAACCATTGGCTTAGAAACTCCTACAGAACCCTTAGTCTTTGTGCTACCTCCATGGCTTGCACAGGTCCTGGTGGGAGCTTTGGTGGGTGGAAGGGCAGGGACCACTCTCAGCTGCCAATCCAACCCCTGTGCTGCCCAAAACACCAACCCTGTGTGCCCGTCATCCTTCACTGCCAGATAGAAACACCAAGATAAGCTTTCCCTGCAAAGAGCTGAGTTTCCTGTGTTATCCAATGAAGCTGGACTTAAGCCCTGGCATTAAAATTCAGATTAACTGTCTCACATTATTATATTTATTTACTGTTTCCTGAGTTATTAATATAATAACCTTTCCCCATTCAAAGCCACCACACACATGCCGAAAAAGCACAACTAAGACCTCTCAAAATGGCCCATTTCCTGTTGCTGTAACTGCACCTTCTCCCTGCGATTTCCTCCATTTGCATAAAATGATTAATTACGTGTCTACGTATTAAGGAAGATACACACACATTGCATTTCCTCTTTGCTAATTCTTCACTGGTACCTGAGACAGAAACTACCAAAAAGTAAACACATTAATGTTAAAACCAGGATCTCCAGGGGCCAGAGCACACTCACAGTGACCAGCTCCAAAGATTTTTTGTGTTTGGCTCTTTCTAAGCTGTCGGACTTGGACAGTGTGACACTGACTCTGTTTTCACTCCTACACCAACTCCCATTCCAAAAATTTTGAAACTTGGTGGAAATGTAATGATTTAACTCTTGCCACATCCCTGTGAAGTCGTTATCCCTCGTGCAGCTGGGCAGAGGAAAGGATCACCTCCCTCCCTTCCAAGTCATTCCAGTTTTAATGGGTTCACACAGCCAGGAAATGTCACCCCCCAGCTGGGCTGGATCACTGTGGTTGAACTGGTTCTGGGATAATCCACATAAGCTGCACACAGACAGCATTTATATGGACATTGCAAATTACATTACTGCAAATTATGTTTCAGTCTGATTTATCTTAGGTAATAAAGTCTATCATCCAGAGGAATACCAAGCAATGACCAGCAACCAACATTAAGGCCGCTTTTCAGCTATAAATCCAGAAAAGAATGTTTTTTCCCTCACTCCTCCTCCATTTTTTTGCAGGGTTTTGTACATCCTAGAGGTAAATCTTGAGCAACCAGGAACAATGCATTAAAACCATTTTCTCTTCCCAAGTAGTAGGCAAGTTAGTGAAGGTGAGTCCAATGCCTGCAGGAGAAAGAAAAATCATATCCACACTGACTTGCTTGTACTGCTGAGATGTAAAGCTTATTCACTGAGCAAGCAAACTGCATATGAGTTAGTAAAGAACAGATTTTGATTTGTTTGATTTGTTTTAAAGCTGCTGATTTTTCATTCCAGGTGTTCTCATTACTATTTCATTTATTTGTTGTAAACAAAATAAGCAGATAGGTGGGAATAGGTGAAGGAAAATATTTAATATCCCACTCCTCTATTTCTATTAGCAACAATCCTTTCCTAATAAATCAAAAGAAGACATGCATGTTATCTGTCTCCTTCACGTACATAAGGAGAAGGTAGACTACTGGTAGCTTTGCTCAAAAGAATATCATGAGCTTCTTGTCCACAGGTAGATAAACCGTGTGAGTGTGTTGTACATTTATTTACATGCATGTACACATGTAACTTTATAAAATAATTAAAAAGTCATTTCCCACCCATGTACAACAGGAATTTTACAATTACCCCTGTAAAGAAAGCTAACCAGAGGTATTATTTCAGGGCCAATAGCTCAAATATCTTAGATTTAGACGACAGAGCGTATCTGCACTTTCAAACTATTTGCAGCAAATCCTGGTTCTGCTCTTATGTGGCCAATTTTATACCACACAAATTCAGATAGCATCAGTGTAACTTTCACATCAGCAAATCATGCTGATTTCACAGGACTGAAAAGCAAAGCACAGCCCCACAAATGCTTGTAACCACCATTTTTAGAGGGCTTACATGAGATTCACCTGCAAGCCAACATGCCAGTGTAGATTGTCAGAAACTCTTATTAGAGTGATAGAGCAGTCTTTGAAGATTACTGCCACACTAATATATTACTAGATAGGAAACGTGCCTTTCTATCTAAGATCACGGAACAGTTTGGGTTGGACAAGACCATTTCACCCCCGTGCCGTGGGCAGGGCTGCCTTCCACTATCCCAGCGTGCTCCAAGATGCGTCCAACCTGACCATGGACTCTTCCAGGGATGAGGCAGCCACAGCTTCTCTGACCAACCTATGCCAGGGCCTCGCCACCCTCACAAAGAAGGATGCCTCATCCCTTCCCTCTAGGATGTCAAAAAATTACAACTGCTTGTAAAAATGAATTGAACTCATTATCAGGGAAATTGCAATTCACACATTTAAATTACCTATAAAAAAAATCAGTTCTCTTTTGCCACCTATGGGCACTGAATTTTTAATGGAATTCTTTATCCTGTATGTACAGCTTAAGTTCGTCTGCATTCAAAGGTGCATTGTTGCTGAAATTTATGAACCTTCAAAAGCCATCAGATCTTCCTTTGAGGCATGCCTCATTTTTATGGATGTTAAAGTGTTTTTTAAAGCAGGAACTGCAGATGCTTTGCACATTTAATAAATTGATCTCTCCCAAGCTTTAATTTATGCTTTGTTAAGTAGTGCTCCTGGCTCATGCAGTGCTCAGCCTCAATGCCCCTGCAGATCTGACTGGCTCCAGTTCAGCAAATCCTTCTCACTCCCTATAGCACAGTCCTGCTTTTCGTCCTCACAACAGACACATCATTGCAGAGTTAGGATTGCAGGATGTCAAGAGGGTTGCATGGCAAAACACAGGCATATCATTCCTGTTGCTGATGCGCAGACTATGCAAATAATTTTTAATATGTTTTAAATATTATATTGTATTTATATATTTATGTAATATCTTTATATTTTATATATTATTTATTATGTATTTGTCTAAATTACTGTTGT
>VXAY01003199.1:17025-47896 GCA_013399855.1 Oxyruncus cristatus
AAAAAATACAAGCTGCAGATGAATAAACTGATGGCAAACTTTATAAACAGTAATTGTCTATTTTTTTATCTCTTACTTAAAAAAGATACCTTATGAGTTTTAAAACAGTTATAATTTTTCACTTACTTTCACTCAGTATTGATTAGATAATAATGATCAGGGGGATATCTTTACAATGAAAAAATCATTTTAATATACTCTCAGTACAAAATTAGGGTAGTATATTACAGTCAGATTGATTTTCAATAATAATAATTATTAATAATTTTTTTTAAAATAATCACATGCAACAAAGTGAAAAACATTTTCTGGTGCTGGGCAGGGCTGATGAGGCTGCAGGTCCTTGACTTTTACACCTTTCATGCTGCACATGCTGATTCTCTCTGTAAAACTACAGAAAGTAACTTCTTACAGGTGACTTGTGACTTTCTAAGCACACAGTCTTGTCCAGCCCAAAAAAAGGAATAAACTTAAATTATTTCGTTTTATTTAAAAAAAAAAAATCACAAAACAAACAAACAACAAAAACCTAAATAAAGAAACAAAAAAACACCACCAAAAGTTCCAGATAAGGTCCAGATCAAGCCTGATTTGACCAGCCTTGTCTTCTACACAGCCCAATCACCTCCTTGATAACCTCCAGACCTCTCAGGCTTATCTAGTCAAAAAACAGTCGGCAATTTACATTTCATATCTTCCACCAAGATTTTCACTTTGTTATTTCTTGCTTAGCCCAGCATAAATCAGGAGGAAAGGTCTTGGAACAGAATTATTTAATAGTTTTAAATCAGTAGAAAAGAGGAAGAAGGGAAGTTTATTAAATAATAAATAGGCATTCTCAGATTTTATTTAGACTATTATAGTGGCAGGCAGGAAGAAAAACTTTTTACCAACATTAATATAACTTGTTATCTAGACACAAAACATTACCAGTTTCCCCTTTTTGTTGGTTTGGGCATTTTGGGGGAGTTTTGGTTGTGGTGGGGGTTTTTTTGTTTGGTTGTGGTTTTTTGGGTTGGGTTTGGGGTTTTTTTGTTTGTTTGTTTTGAGTACATTTTCAGAACTACTACTGTAGTACACCATTTTTATTACCATATTACCTTCTAGCCTCAGATAATGTCATTTTTTTCTCCCCCTCAAAATAGAAATCAAAATTATTCCCTGGAATTTGCAGTAAAATAGGATGTTCTGCAGTCTCTCACTGAACCTTAAAACACCTCCAACCTGCACAGCCACATAGCAGGTGTGTCATGCCCTTCATGCTGTCACATCAACTGGCCTTTCAAACATGAAAATGAGGGAAACTTATTTGCAAATCTCCTGAAAAATAACAAAAAAATAATCCTAATAATGCTTAATAACCAGGTACTGAGTCCAGCCCACCTCAGGGGAAGGATACAGAACATAGTACAGCTACTGACTGCAGGTTCTTCCTCAAAAATGATGACATTGAGTCCCACAAGGGGCTCATTTATCCAGACTTTCACCATCCTCAGATTTTCAGGAGGGATTTTCAGCTGTCATCATTTTATGGCTCATGATGCACTGACAGCCTCTCCACCTCCGTAAGGTCTGTCTCTTCTCATATCACTCTCAATTTCTTTTTCCCACATTGGAAGGCCAATGAAAACTTTAAAGTACCCTGACCAGGATTATCTGCTTTAAAGATAAATATCTCAGCCCAAGCAGTTTCCTAAACTGTAATACATACTTTGATATATGCTTTGATAGTGGAAACTGAACTTTGGGATATCCTATCCCACCATCCTATTCCAGAGACTGACTTGCAAACTCACTAGAAAAATAGATTAAATGTCAGTAAATACAACTGTATTAAACAAAAAGACTCTTCTTTGAAAGTCACCTCTGCTGTTCTTTTTCACCTTGGCACAAAATCCACACTATTTAGTGTTTTTCTGCATTTCTATCACTCTCTTTCCAAAGATTCTTAAAGTGTTGTGCAGACTTGATTTAATTAATCTTCACAAGCTTTTCTGAACATAAATACTGTCTTCCGAAGATAAGGACAGATTTATTAAATTAGCACATTCCATTTTCATTCAAAATCTTCTTTTCCCATCCATAAAAATAGAGGCAAAGAAAAATGTCACCTTTACACTGGAGAGAGAATATGTGCAGGAAAGGGATTATCCTTGTTTATTGACATGCTGTTGAATTCTCTAGTTGTAGCTGGAAATTTTTCTAAGCACACTGTCAAAATACATGGAGTTCCTCATAAGACGGTGCAGATGGACACTGTGACATGGGAGGGAAAGTGTAGGAAATGACATTCATCACTGAGAAGGTCACATTCCAAGTAATTTGGTCTCACTAAAATGAAACCAAATGAAAATATAAGTTGCCTTGTAATCAGGATTTGGGGTTTTTATTGTCTCTTCTTTAATTTCTAAACACATTTACTCCACTAGGTTGGAATTACTCTATCCACCACAGTCACTTTCATTCAAAATCTGGCAAGCTGTGCCATTTTCTGCATAAAAGTTTTCATCACCAACCATTATTGTGGTGGTTTAAATATAATAGTCTCAAATATAACACCGGGCAAGAAGGATGCCCAGAAAGTGGAAAAAAGTCTCTTGGCACCTCTGAAAAATATAAAAACTAAAATATCATATTAAGTTCTTGAAGATTTTCAAAAGCTTTTCCATGTTCCTTTGAGTTAAAGTTATTTTTCTTCCACAACAAATTCTATATTTTCTTTCCTTTCATTAAAGGAGAAAAAGCATCATCCACCTGGAACTTCAGCATCGCTCAAGTCAAAGCCTCTGGTCCCCACATACACCTTACCAGATTTTCCATTATTGGAAGAATAAATCTCTTTCAGTGTCACATTTACTTCTTGGTTGATATTATCCTGAAGTCTGCATATTAAATAACTCAAAGAAAATATTAATGTTTATATCAAATAACTTTTAATGACTGTTTAACAAATTCCAAGTACTATTTCTTCATGTGACTCACTGCATCTCCCCAGATTTTAACAAACTTATAGCACTGGCTTTCAAGTTAAGCATTGAAGGGCCAAGTAGCCTGTTGATTTTGGACTGCAAGGTGCCAAAGAGTTCTGAGAATTTAAAGGGGTTATGTTCTGAAATGCAGGGGACAAATATTAGTCAAAGCTTTATATTTTGAACACTGCATGTTCTATTCCAAGCAGATAGCAAGTTTGGGATATCTGAACAATAACAATCTCTGCAAAACCTATAAGAAAGAACACAGGAGGCATTATTGAAAGTTAAAAAAAACAAAAGTGGTTTCGTATTTATCACAGAATCACAGAATGGTTTGGGTTGGAAGGAACCTGAAAGCTCAGCCAGTTCCAGCCAACAGCTCCATGTCCTTCCTGTGCTGGGGACCCCAGAGGTGGACACATCAAAGCAACGTATTGTGAAATTCATCGATACCACATAGCTCAGCAATTAAAAATATTCAAAAGGGATGGGCAATAAAAATCACCCTCACTTACCTAAGATGGGACAGTTTCTGTTTACTAATAAATGTGAAGCTTCAGGCACCAGGCAGAAACAGTCCATTTATTGTGTGTGGTGAAGTTTCATTTCTGCACAAGTTATTACAGAGTTATTTGCCAGTTTGAGGTGTTGGAGAGCAGTGAGGTGGGAGGGGGAGACTTTACTCTTTTTGTAGGGATAGGGAGCTGTTAACCTTTCTTTGAGCGTGGACTGCCCATCCTTTTCTAAGCTCTCTTTTCGAGAAAGTACTTTACCAAATATATGTCCAACTTCATCTGTGCCTTCAAGGGTTTGAGTTTTAAGGGCAAAGGCACAAAACAGAGTCACAAGAGCATTTGAATGTGAGCTTGGAGAGCAAACCCCACACCCTTCACTAATCTCCATTTCCAAATGCCATAATTTAGTCTTCGGTAAATATGCTCCATACCAAAGAGAGAAGCACTAGCAGAAGAATGAAAAAGCTTTAGATTTCACATACAGTATTTGTCACACTACAAAGTGAACCATAAATGCAATGCAGATTTAGCACATCCACAGTGTTGTGCATGATTTGGTTAGCAGGTAATGGAGGTTCTACAAAAAGAGCTCCTAAACACCGCAGTGCAGGGGCAGAAAGTTCATTGTGATAATCAAAGGGAAAAGTTGTTACTCAACAAAGAATAAATTCATTTTTTCTTGTGCCCTGTGCATTTTCTGAAGATATTTTTGTACTCTAGTTGTTTGTTAACAGAGGGATTGCAAAGCAAAAAGGACTCACTGCAAAAATATTTCTACTCTTTGAAAGCATCAAAACTTATAGCATGGGAAAAAATTAAGTGTAAGTAACTTGAAAAGTCTTGTACAATGGTTCCAGGGAAGGAAGAGACTGTTCTCAGTTGGCTGTTTGGGCTCTTATCTCTTGACAAACAAGGTGTTATATGTAGCAGTAGAAGAGAAATAAAACGTGAACAATTCAGTCTGAAACATTTAGAGTAAAAGAGGCTTGTGAGGACACGATTTGACCATGTCCCATCAAATTCACGGGCTGTCCTCAGTGTTACTGAAGAAAGACACTCAGTGTCATATGTGCCAGGTTAATTGCTTTTAGATACACAGGTCTACCTCAAGTAGCCTTTATAATGCTATTTGATTTGAAGTACTCCTGGAGATTAATGGATTTATTAAGGATGATCTCGATTTATTTTTCAGAGTAAAGTACTGATTAGCACCACCAAAACTACTTAATAAACCCAACTTGGCAGTATACAGAGAATACAATTAACGATTTAAAATAGTTTTAAAAGGTTCTTTATTTCTACAGAAAATTGGAGTTTTCTCACAGAATCACAGAATGATTTAGGTTGGAAAAGTCCTCCCAAGCCATTGAGTCCATCCTGTGAGCGATTCCCACCCTGTCAATCAGATCAGAGCAATAAGTCCAGTCATTTCTCAGTAGTTTACAGCCTTCTACAGTTCAGAATGCAGAGCATCAATCTAAATATATTTTCTTTTCTTTCCAGTTCTGTTCAGCCTGGATGCTGGCCCACTGTCCCTGACCCTCTCCGGCACCTGATTGTTCCTCAATTCTTAAATTGAGTGATTTTAACAATAAATATTCAAGCTTTCTTAGTATTTCTCTTCACTCTTTCTCTTTTTAATAGATAACTATTCTTCCCAAAATAATGAAAACTGAAGGAGGTCAATAAATTTTCACTCATCTTCCTGTTTCTGGAGTGTTTTCTACCCTCAGTTTTTCCCCACATCATCTGCACCCATAAATTTACCATTTTGTTATCTCCAGGATGCTCTCAGAAGTCTCCACACCCTTCCCACAGCTGTCCAGGTGCCCAGATCTGCTCATAGCACCTCCAATACATTCTGTCTAAATTTTCAGCAACAAACTTAAAAAAACTGGTATTATGGACCAGGATGTTTCTGTTGTCCCCTGCAAAATTATTTCATTTTTTTCAACCCTCTTCAAAGAATGACAAGCCACAATTTTTGATGAAAATTGCCCAGCAGTGAGCAGCTAATTGGGGCCAAGTCCTATACTTAACTTGTGAATTCCTCTGGCCCACTTCCAGACTCAGAGCAATTACTACAGATTTACAACATTTCTAAAGTGAGAGGTACAGTTGGTCTAGTAAATCTGGCAAGACATAAAACATTGAAAAATGACAAAATTGTCACCATTTCAGTAAATTATGCTAACTTCAGGACTCCTAGCTATGCTGAGAGAAATGTGGAGCTTTATATACAACATCTACCAGTTTGGGGAGGTTGTGCGTGAGCTCCTTTTGATATCAGGGACTTAGCAATGGAAACAGAAGAGAATGTTGTTGTACTCCATACAACAGACAAAGTAAGGTTTTGTGCCCTCCAGCTATGGTCTAGATCGCATCAAATTGCCTCCACAGGGTCGTATCAACTGTGTTTTCTGGTAAGCCCTTTCTGCTTAGGAGTGAAATTCTGCCACCAGACTTTTCCCTCGTCTTCAATAGCCTTCAACAGGAACAGCGTGTTCCCATCCAAAGTAAAATCTGACCCTCACAATTCAGGCAGATTCTTTCCACGTTTTGGAGACAGCATTGATGCTGTCAATAAAAGGGGAAAAAAAATAAAAAAGGTAAAATATAAGTACAGTTGCCAAGTTTTGCCAGAAAATTTAGCAGATCATAGTATGCAACAGCTTGTACAGGGTATGTGTTAGAACTGTGAACAGGAATCACTACAAAATGAAAAGCAGGGGAAGAATTATTTGGGGAGGTGGGAAAAGCTAGACTAAGCAATCTAACCAAAATATTTAGCAAAATGTGTATTGCACTGAGCTCCACACCCCCACAGCAGGACTGCTCCTGGCAGTCAAGACAGGTTTCCCATGAGACCTTTGCTACACCAGGGTGCTCAATGCTACACGCAGAGGTTGTTGCTTTGACTCATCCAAGGATCCCAGGTGGGAAATCTGATGGAAATTAATCATAGAGCCACAGGATGGTTTGGGTTGGAAAGGAAAGGGGGTTGGAACAGGATGATCTTGAAGGCCCCTTTCCAACCCAAACCATTCTGTGGTTCTATGACATGGATGTTGTGCTCCTCAAAGTGCTACTTTTAGAGTCTTCTGCTCAGGAAACCTCAGCAACACTAAAAACAAGGCTGATTAAGGAAAATGGTTTCCAGCAGAAGGCAAAATGGTGAGGGGAAAGAAAGTAAGTATGGTCTGGAAGAAAACAGAGCAAACAGAAAAAAGACAGGCTTCAGCTGCTCAGAATGATGAAGTCCCAGCAGTATCAGACTAGAACACAGACCCCAAGATTTAACAGAAATAACAGCAACAATGGCAAAATTTACTCTTTCCCAGCAAACTTGCCTTTGGTTACTGCTGTAGCACATATGTCCCTCATGAGGACACAAATGCACCATGAGATTTGTTATCAGGGTCTTGGCCAACATTATCTGCTGGTAAAAGCATGGCTGTCTTCTTTTTCCTAATAGTTAGGAACACGTAATTGTTGGTTCAATTGTGTCTCATCTCATGCTGGGTTTGCACCAAATATAATTTTAAAATAATCCTCAGTGCTATCAGTTCATAATTTCACAGACATTTCTTACTTTTTCATCAGAAATTTTACAAGCAACTTGTTCAGGGTAGTTCTAGTTAATGTTTTCTTACTCTTGACAGCAGTTCAAAAACTCCTCTTCCAAATTTCCCAGCATTTTCCTTCCCTTAAGCTCAGAGAAGCCCAGGTGATGTTCTGCAAAGCAGAGGGATCATTTGGCAAGAGCAGTAAAAACAAGACTCGGCAATCAACTGCCAGCAACAGAAGGGACCTTTTCAGTAAACGTTTTCAATAAATTCATGAATTGCCAAGTTAAAAGGAGAGGGGTGGAAAAAAGTGCAGTCAGATTTGTAATGCCCTGGCAAATAACAGTTTGATTGTTATTTACAGGATGAGGAAGAGGGGGTTGGAGCTTTGTTACAGATGCTTTGAAGTTTGTTGCTTTTCTCTCCCTTGAATCTCACTTACTTTTACATGTTGTCATTTTAGAAATTCACACACCAACAATCTGATAGCAAGCATGTAGTTCTTTCAGTCAGCAACTGCTACAGCATTTTGTTGATACTCCCTAATAGCAGGGAATTTGTACATTTAAAAAAAAAATCAACTTGGTTTCAAAGCCTGCTGTACTAAACATATCAGTTTATATGCTCAGTAGATTAAATCATGTGCCAGATACAGAGTATTGCTCCATGCAGACATCAAACCTCAGGCTACATTTTAATCAGAACCAAATCCTGCAACACCAACTGCATGGGAGGAGAGAAAAAAAAATAACAACTTTCAAGCTAAAATTGCTCATTCTTCCCATTGATGCCTTGTGCTTTAGGCTTATAAACAGACAGTAATGTCAGCGCAGTCACTAAATTACCAAGTGAGAGAGAACTTCAAAACTAAGCAAGAGGCCCTTAGGAAAGGGATATAATTGCCAAATTAAAACTTCCAATCCTGCTCTCTCAGCCACAAAGAAAGCAGGATGTTTCAGCTCACTGGTCAAAATCCTTCCAAAGAAGAAGTGATCAAAAAGAAAAATCAAAATACAGTAACAGTAGATTCTGATATCTCTATCTATTTCCATCTCCACTCAAAGAAAGCACTTAGGATCTTATTTCCCTATGAAAGAGTTTGAACAATAATTTTAATTAGTCTGTCCTTCAACCACAACAGAATAACATTTTTCTAGCATTTAAAATAAAACCACAGCCCATCTAAAATTACAGCTCATCCAGCAAGAAATAATCTGAGACTACTAAACTGCAGCAAAAGAGGTCCAGAGCGGGTGTTAAAATTAGAATAGGAGAGGCAACACTGCTTCTAATACATGAAACTGTACAGTACAGAGATGAGACAGTCTGCTCTTTTGGGGAAAAAATTGTCAATTTTGTTCAGCTCTGATCCTATTTCATGTCTTTTCTATTTCATTTTTTTCTCCTGAGTAATTTAAGTTGTAACAACGACTGGCTCTAAGGAGCTGCAATTCATGCCAGAAGGTTAACTCTTCAAAAAAAAAAAAAAAAGAAAAAGAAAAATCCCAACTCCTCTGATAAAAGGCCAGGCCAAATACATGAAAATTTTGGCAGATGTGTGAAGAATAGGTCAAAATCATCGTTAGTGTAACAATAGTCTACTTCGCTAACATAACCACAGAAAAGAATATGAATCATTAATTTAAACATAATGAGTAAAATGTGTTTTGCCGGATCACAATTGATTCCACAGCATTTGAGATACTGGGTGGGGAAACAAGTCCAGCACTCTTGATTTCATGATAATATACATCCCTTTCACTAAAGACCAACACAACCATGTTTAAGGTTTTGAAGATTTGTTTAGTAATGAACATGAGCACTGGTATGAAAGCCCAAGTGAGTATCCCCAAATTGTCACACCATGTCTTGGAAAAGCACCAACCTGGACCCAGAATAAAACTTCACAGCAGCTCCACTTCCCTGGGAGGAGCCAATATTCCATATTCCTGCAAAGCCCCCTCTGGAGCCCAGGCACTGAGATACTCCACAGGAAAACAAAACCATAGCTGTGAACATGGGGTAATTGCAAACACAGACAGGCATTTTTTTCACTCACAGAGAAGCCCGGATCCCATGATTATGTCAGAAACAGTGATGCTTACAGGAATTAATTTCACTACGTTGTAATACTCAATAAAAACAGGTTAAAAAATAACAATAATAAAAAAGCAAGCCACAAGTGTAGATCAGCATTTTATCTAATCAGCTGCTAATAGTTTTGCTGCTCAGACAGGGTTAATCAGACATACAGAAAATTATTTCCTGGCACTTTTGGAAAGCTTCTTCTGTGATGATTCCAACAATATGAAAGGTTTCAATTTTGCTGAGTTTATACTGGCCTAAAGAGTACTAGATTTTATTTTATCACACCCTGTGGGACATATTCACTCAAAGTCTTTTTTAAGGCAGCTTAGAGCAAATCTAGCAGCCCAGTCTCCCTCTCATCTATGAACACTAGAACAAAGATTAATACAGAATCAAACAATGAAGTAGAAAGAAAAACTTAGAATAAGTATGTTCTGTAATAACAGCACAAGTATTTCTTTTTTACATGCTTTATAGGAAGTTTTTTGATCAGAATTGGACAGCTAGGAGCATGGTTAGTTCTAAGGAATACTGGGCTAAAACAATTAGGCTTCCTCAGGAGAACACAACCACAGCAGAGTTCCTGAGATCCAGTGCCAAAATCCTGAAGGACAACATTGAAGAGTGTGGCAGGTGGGAAGGTTCTGACATTGGGAAGATCCAGTAAGTCTTCACAAGGCTCCCCATGCCCAGTCCCAGGCACTTTCTCAGACAAATTCTGGACTGAGTTCCAGGTCCCTGTGGTTAAACTACTCATAGTGGCTTAACACCAGCTTTGTGTTACCCGCAAAAGGCAAGGAGGTGTCAGTGGCACCAGGGCAATCAAAGCACGATGTCCATCCTACATTAAAATACAACTCAAAAATCATCAGTTTTATACTCACCTTGTGGTGGATTTATGTCTCTAAAGTAAAATATAAAAACCCTGATATTCAAGATCTCAATTCCACTCTAGAGGACAAGGTTATATGTGTATTTTGCAATAAGCTTAAAGACTCCTACAAATACTTTTTTTAAATTACTGCTTTTTTACATATGCTTCTATTTAGAGATTAACCCCCATGAAATTAATCAACTATAATGTTGGGAAGAAACTGAACAATCATCACGATTCCACATTTTCCACCCACAGATATAAAGCCAACTGTATAAGAGCCCTTATAGGGAGATACTGAATATATTTTTGCCCTATAGGCAAATCCCAAATATAACTTTTCAGAAATCTGTTTAAAGCATTTTCTTCTACATACAGTGGCGTTGCTTGAGGTTTTAGTGAACTGCTTAATTGGGCAGTTACCCAAACATATTAATTAGATTAAGACATTTATGGAGCAAATTTTATTCCTCTTTCCTTAGTAAGTCATAAAAAGAGTAGAGTACTGCCCTTGTGTCATTGCGGTGGTGGTAGACTAAGAAACACTAGGAGCCCTTCACAATCACAGAATCTCAGGATATCTGGGGTTGAAGGGACCTCTGGAGATCACCCTGCCCAATCCCCTGCCCAGGCAGGGTTCCCTGGAGCAGGTGACACAGGGACATGTTCAGGTGGGTTTGGGATGTCTCCAGACAGAGAGACTCCGCACCCTCCCTGGGCAGCTGTTCCAGGCTCTGCCACCTCCATGGAGAGAAGTTCTGCCTCATGCTGAGGGGGAACTTGTTGTGTTTGAGTTTATGGCCTTTTCTCCTTGTCCTGTCTCTGGGCATCACTGAACAGAGTCTGGGACCATCCTCTGACACCCCTTGGGGATATTTGTGTGGATTGATGGGAGCCCTTCTCAGTCTTCTCCTCTCCAGACTAACCAGGCCCAGCTCCTGCAGCCTCTGCTCATCAGAGAGATGCTCCAGACCCTCATCATCTCTGTGGCCTCCACCAGACCCTCTTCAGCAGCTTCTTGTCTTTCTTATCCTGAGGAACTGAACACACTATTCCAGATGTGGCCCCAGCAGGGCCGGGCAGAGGGGCAGGATTCCCTTCCTGACCTGCTGGTCACACTCTTCCTGGTGCACCCCAGGATCCCATTGTCCATCCTGGCCCCCAGGGCACTGCCAGCTCATGGCCAACTAGTGACTCACGAGGACCCCCAGGTCCTTCTCTACAGAACTGCTCTGTAACAGGTCATCCCCAACCTGTGCTGGTCCTTGGGGTCATCCCTCCCCAGGTGCAGGACCTGCACTTGCCCTTGTTGCACCTCATTAGGTTTCTCTCCATCCAACTCTCCAGCCTGTCCAGGTCCCTCTGAATGACAGCACAGCCTTCAGGTGGATCAGCCCCTGCCCCACTTCTGTATCATCAGCAAATGCTGAGAGTCTATTCCATCCATTGATGAACAAGTTGGATCAGGCTGGACCGGACACTGATCGCTGGAGAACACCATTGACTACAGGCCTCCAGGTGGACTCTGCTTTGTCGATCACAACCTTCTGAGCTCTGCCAGTTCTTGATCCCCCTCACTGTCCATTCATCTAATCCACATTTCCTGACTAAGCACCAAAGGTGGGATGATGGGAGAGCAGGGTCACTCCATCCTCAGTCTTGAGCTCACCCCAACCTCACACCCAGCACTCGGTGCGTCATACCAGCAAAGTTGAAATTTTAAAAAAAACATATACTGTAGTGTTTTGTGAAATATGCTCCCTGATGCAGCATGTTTGATCAGCTGCCTGCCTTGCAGAGCACTCTCCTAAACCTCAAAGATCACACTGGACAGATGCAAAGGGTGCTATTTGCTCATGAAAAGAGATTGCACAGTTGAGGTCAGAATTTGGGTTCCAATCTTCACATAGGTTTGAGCTTCTATTGACAACCAGGTGGAGGGAAACTAATGACAGAAAATCTGCAGCTGTGAAGACAGAGATCCAGACAGGCAGAAATAAGAGTTGTCTTTATCCCTCAGTTCTATCAAATTGCTGGAATTGCTGATCTTCAGCCTCAGAGATATCCATAACAAACTCCCTGAAGTATTATAAAGATATAAGAAGTAAAGGGTGAAATTAAGCCCTTTGCCTTTGTAAAGCCTCTAGAAGTATACATGAAAAAGTGGACTTTTAAACTTTAGAAGTAACATCAGAAGCCCACATTTCTGAAACGTGGATTATTCCACAAAGAGAAAGAGTGTCTTCCAGGAATACATCCCACTTCTATTTTCCTGTTTCAGCTGCTGCTAAGACACTGTGGAATTTCTTTTTTTTTTTTTTAACACTCCTCCAAGTTTATACTCCTGGCTCTCCTGTATCCCTGGAACACAGAGCAGTTATGGAACAGACTCATCTCCATGGATTCCTGAGCAGAATTCCTTCTCATAACAGTTTTTAATGTTTTGTTTTCTTAATACCATATTGGAATTCCACAGTCACCCTTTGGGATCAATTAACATTTTCTGCACTTGGAATGGGGGACTCTGGCTGCTAGAAATGGACTTTGTCACCAGAACAACTTAAAAAGTGTAAGACAATAGATGGAGACTGTCCCCCCTTGTCCTTGACAATACGACAGCCAGAGGAAATATGGCCCTCTGGACTTAGGGAATAAGAAATTCTTCTGCACAGAAAGATGACAAGTGTAAGTGCTTTAAATAGGACTTGCACTAAATGGGCATCCTGGGCATGATGGGGCTGCATTGGGGTTTTTTTGGATGAATAAAGTTCTGTGTGAACACATATCAACTTCTAGATTTTATTACAATGGTTTTTGTACCTCGTGGTTTTTTTCAAGAAGATACATCATTTTCTTAATCTTTTTGAAAATAATGAGTTACCACATGGAAAAAAAATAAAGATTTTTCTTTCTATATTTATCTACCTCCAAGAAAAGAAAAAAGAGGAAAAAATAAAAACAAATAAAAAAAATTAAATAATAATAATTAAAAAATAACCCTTAGGATATTATTCCCAAAAAGAACTTACATTACTGCTTTAGAAAATGCTTGGCTTTAACTACTTGTCCTGTGCAAACATCTCCCTGTGTAAAACAGAAATGGTTCAGATCCCATGGATATGCCTAGGTAGATCCCAGGCACTACGAAAATATTTCAGGTAGTGGATCAACTTCTGTGAAAGAAGTTTCAGTCTTCCAGGTTGCATTAGTAGAGCGTTCTCAGGAAGAGTGATGGGGGAATATTATGGATGTTCCTGCTCTTAATCATAAAGGAACTGAAGTATTTGAGGTGTTCCTTTCTTCGTGGGGGAGAAGGGGCCAGGAGCAAAAAGCTCAGATATAGAGAAAGCAGGGATGCAACAAGTTAAAGAAACACAGAGAGCAAATACAATCCTGTTACTGCTGTTGTGTTTTCCAGAGAGCTTGTCCTCATTTCCCCCACAGACTCTGGGCTCGATGCTCCCTGGCTGAAATTACAACTTAGAAGCACTCTCCAGGAAAGTCTTCTTGCACCACAGAGAGGAAACCTGCACCTATACCTAAAACAAATAAAACAAAAAAAACCCCCAGTTTATAAATACTTCTACATGGAGTTTAATTTGTTATATACCATCAAAATTAGAAGTCAGGGTAAAAATAAACCTCTAAACTTGAGTTGCATTGTATTTATAATGAGAAATGTGCAAGTTCCAGAGCTCAGAACCAACCCTACCTCAAAGAAGAGGGAGGAGATTAGAAGAATACCCTGTTTAGTCAAGTCAAGGTTTAGATAATGCTACCAGTAACAGTTCTGCTACTTACTTCTTCCATGGAAATGGAAAGACAATCACATGTTACATTAATTATTTTTACCAGTATTATCCTCAACATTTAGCTAACCTCTCCCTTGCAGAACATGGGTTTTTTTGTTACATCTCTATTCAGAAGAAGCAATGAAAAGAAGCAGAGGTCTAGAAAACAGGCCCTGCAAGGACAGAATGGAAAACAACAAAGTTGTTCAGTCCAGAGGAGACAGGTGGGAGACACAGTAATACTCATCAAATAGAAAGCAGACAAATGAGGATAGGAAAACAATCAGATTTCCCTATTTCCTGATGGATGTGACTAGAAGTGATGTATTTCAAATAAAGCAAAGAAGGTTCAGCTGGATGAAGCTTCAGCATTATAATGATCCTTCCTCCACTTGTAGCCCTGCACTCTTTACTTCAATTAATACTTTGGATAGTTGGGTGGCATTGTAATAAAATAGCGCTTTCTTTTCACAAAGTGTTTTTCTCTTGCACTAAGAAGAAAAGATCACACCTGAAAATGTACCTGTTGTATGCAAGGAGAGAACACACTGTGGTACACTTCGGTACAGTTAAGGAAAAACTAGGACTGAACTTACTGAAGTAAATATTCCATATAATGTTGGCGTATTCTGGTGTCATCCATGTGTGCTTTCTGCTCTTCTTTAGTTATATGGATACTGATTGCTATTTAGACAAGAAAAAGGAAGGGGGGGAGGTTGTTGTTTAGGTGCCCATGGGTCTATTCAAAGAGAGGGTTGTAGCAAGTTTAAGTCACTTTTTTGCATTTACCTAAACCTCTGAGCACACGTGCTGCACAGATCTACTCTGAATTCTTTTGTGGGTTGTGATTTTTGAAGCTGCATTTTCCTTTCCCTTTAACAGTCTTTCCAAACCATCTGAGAGTCAATCACTGTCTTTGCAACATGACAAATCAAGTGATAAAGGAAGGCCACAGGAGACACAAATTCACCACTCTTTTTGGATTCTGCCCCCCACTAGCAGCTGTGCTGGGGTACAGGTGTAAGGAACAGGGGCATCCACCAGCTCACACTTCCAGCCAGGAGAAGGACTGTCAGACAGGAAGAAAAATAAATCCTTCCTCCTCCTTCAAACTTGAGTGCCTTTGATTTCTGAAGCACACCTGCCTTCTCTCAAAAAAATAGGCTCTGTGACTCCTAAGCAAAAGCAGACAAAACAAAAGAACAGAAAACTGTTATTGCTTGCTAGTAGGTGAAAAAAATAAAGTCACTTCACTGTTCTTTATTTTCACTTGTTATTTCTGTTTATTTGATAATATTTTTTCTTTTTTTATTTCATTAGCAAATGCACAAAAGAAACATATGCTTGGAAAAGAAGTTGCTCTGAAACACATCTTTAAGTATCGCTTCTTGTAGAGGATTATTGCTAAAGGTGTCCTGCTCCAAAAGCTGCTTTATCAGGAAGCTATAAACCTAAATCACATGGCCTTTTCTGATACTATTCCTTAGAAGAAGACAAAATCATTTATAGATGACCAGACAAAAGAAACCCCACCTTTTTCTCATCTAATAACATGAGAATTTTGTGTGTTTTTATCTTCTTTATTCAAGATGGAGAGGTTGAATTTCACAATCAAAAAAAAAAAAAAAATTCTATGTAAGTAGAAGCACATGTATTGTTCACCACTCTTTTAACTTCAGCCATATTTGCCACAATGTTATGCTTTTGAACCAAACCAATGACCTAAAACCCCAGGTTTGAGTCTCAAAACACAATGTCTCATCAATTTTTAATTTTTTCTTACCCAGAACAATTCATGCAGTAGGATTCATCTAAGTTGAACTACTCCCAACAGAAACTCTGTTTCCACATGTCAGTGAGACTTCCCAAATCTGCTGCTGCTTTGTTGCCATGTACAACACTCCATCCTTTTTGTCAGCGCAGACAGGTCAGACTCTTCCCCATCTCAATCCTGCTGCAGCATTTGTGAACCAGCTGCAGAGAGGAAGTAGGAGGAGCAAACACAGCTTTCAGAAGAATTTGTGTTTCCCTCTCCTTACCTGCACCATCTGCATCCCAAATCTCAGGATAACCTGTTGGATCCACACAGCTCCCTGCTTGTATCTTCCTCTCTGTATCAGGGAGCGCTGAGTGAGACCTGGCCATCGGGGTTAGAATCATTGCTGAATAACTTTAAATGCTTAAATGGAGTAAGGGATGTCTTTTACAGTCATAGAGACTCCAGTAAACTGTTAATTTCAGTAAATTCCAAGCAGCTTGAAGGGGTAAGGATTTATTCATCATAGGCTAAGAACAGGGACAAACAGGTGAAGTATAATACATATGAAAAGATCTTACCTCTTATTTTAATAATACACCCATTGTCAAGGATGGAGCTTCCATAATTTCCCACAGGAAAAGTCAAAAGCTCTGGTCTGGACAGGAACACAACAATTAGAGTCAGAAATTTTCCGAACTAATTTTTTTCTGTCAGAAAAATGACAATTCCATGAAATCAACATGTTCCCACAGAACATTCTGATTTT
Organism: Oxyruncus cristatus; assembly: GCA_013399855.1. Taxonomy (NCBI): domain Eukaryota; kingdom Metazoa; phylum Chordata; class Aves; order Passeriformes; family Cotingidae; genus Oxyruncus; species Oxyruncus cristatus. The sequence goes on from VXAY01003199.1 coordinate 33,357, forward strand.
GTCAAATGCTTTGAAGGGAACCAGCTGCCTGGTTCTCTGCCAGCCTGCAGGCTTGCCCAGCAGCCCACATTGCAGGCAGCCAAGACACAATCCACAGTACTCAGAACTTCTCTGCTCTGCTCAGAGACTCAGGAGATCTGCAGCCTAAACCTCCTGTGTGAACAGCAAAAAAAACATCCAGGTGTCTGAGGCCAGGGCTGAGGGGTTTTGTGCCAACTGGAAGTCCAGCATCAATGTTGTTTTGAAGACAGGTGGAAGGAAATGTTCCATTCATGGAAAGTTTTGAAGGTTTATTCCAGCATAGAGCTATTTCATCATTCTTTTTTTAAAATTTCCCACAGAGCAGACACATTAAATGCCATCTGACATTGCATTACAGCAAGTCACTACCTGATATATCCCAGCTTGGGCTGGGTGATATACACTAAATTTATAAGAGGTAAATGGCATCACATTTACAAAAGATTACAAGTTTCCTGTAAAATGTAGGAGAGTGTTGGGGGAAACACACACAAACCTGAAGAGTCAAAGTCTACCTGAGCAGGAATCCTCACTGATATGCACCACGTGACCGAAGATGAGAGAAAAAAAAAAACCCTAGGGAGAGAGCACCATCTTGGTCAAAGAATAGGAGAGAATTATTAGCAACAAAAAAGTAAAATATATTGAGCCTGTGATTTTTTGAGCTGTGCTTCAGGCTCTTCAAAGAGGGATCCCACAAGCACTGAACAGGCCCTGATGAAATGTGAGTAAGTGGAAATCTACTATCACAGAGTCTGGAGGAACTCAGAAGTAAATGGACACAGAAATACATGTATTTCCCCTGTCTTCCATCTGCAATAATTACTGGGCAGTAAATGATGGTGCAATTAACAAAAAGTAAATGGGATTCACCACTGGAAAGTAATTGCCACTTCATCTAAGGCAGACTTTAAATTTTACACATGCTGCTAAATAGTAGCAGTAATCAGGGCTACTGCCTGATCTAAAGAGCATCAGGCAAGAGTTTTGCCCCCACCGCTCAGACTCAGGGATACATATCATCTTTACTATTTTTTCTTTAAAATAATAAAAAATAATAAAGAAAAAAGAAAAGTCTGCAGTTTTCCCCCTAACAGGTTTTGAAATAGCGTCATAGAATCATTGACTTTGGAAAAGATCTCTGAGATCAAATACTTGGAAGGTAAGAGAAAGCTTCCTAATAGGAAGTGCTGATTGCCATGAAAAGCCAGGAACAAGGAGCACTGCTGTGAGACTCAGTATGTTACTAATGCATCTTCCCAGCCTAAAAAACGTTCAGTGAGATGCAAGGACCAACATTACAAAATAAAGGGGGTAAAAGGCTTCTCTTTTGAAAGGCTAAAGCCAAGGTCATTGGAAACCACTGTTATCCAGTAAATTATTAAAGACATAATCATTGTTGCACTGTGTTATGGAAAGTACACACACACCCCCCAACAGAATGAGGCTCAGCTCTAGGTTTCTGCTGAATTATTAAGTAAATAGATTCTTCTACAAAAGTGCTTGAGTTGAGTGGATCTCAAACAAAGAAATCCCTGGGCACTCATTTCCTTGGAACCCACGTTACCCATCCCTCTTAGGACAGTTTGGACCAGAGGCAACAGTTGGGTCTGGGGTCTTCCCCTTCTTCATTGAGCCCTTCCACTGTCTCAGTTTGGGTCATCTCTTCTCTCTCAGGTGACAGCTTGTTAAGGAATGTGTTTCCCTTCTCCTCTGGCTTGAGCAGCTCTGGGGCCTCTTTTTGCTTGAATTCACCACAACTGGGTGAAAGTTCATTGCTTTCAGCCTGGGGCCTCAGCAAGTTTAGCCACGATGGGTAAAAAAGCTATGCTGAGCAAGTCCTGTGTAAGTGCTAAGAAAGTCACACGTAAGTGCAAAACAAATCCTACATAAGTAGTGTACCAAATCACACAACAACACTGACAGACTTGGAGAACAAACAGCCTCAAATCTGAGGCCACAAGAAAAGACAGAGCCCAGAAACTGCTGTGTTGAAAAGAAAACTTGTGAATTAATCATGTAAGCATACTAAAACATTACTAGTTTTGAACACTGAAGGTGAAAGAACATTTGTTCACCAAAGGTCAGTCTTCTAGCTCAGGGGGAAATTTTAAAGAACACATGTTGGAAAATTTGCCTCAGTATTTGTGTTATTTCACCCCTGGGCATCATTTGCAGTGTAAAGCAATTAGTCTGGTAGCCAATGAGCATCCTGGTGTTGAAACCCTCCAGGAAAAGTCAGCATCACTTAAAGTAACAATACCTCACTGCTGGTTCTCACAAGTATTTACTCCTTATTAAAAAAAAATAAAATTATTCCAGGCTAGGAACTGAATGAGCCAGACTGATATAAAAACTACAGAACCACTGCTAGCAGAAAAAAGAGAAGTGCAACTATAAACCTTGAAACTATCACCTTTGGGAAGAGGGGGAAATTAATGACAGCACTGTTTTAAGGGTGGAGAGCAGTGTGAGCACATGTCTGGAAAAGGAGCCACTGACTAGCTTTCCGAAACAAACTGCCAGTGTGAACAGGGCATCCCACACCCAGCTGTGACTTTGCAGGGATTTCTGCAAAGGAAGTACTATCAGAGTGGTTGTGACAAAGGACATGGTGAAATAACTAAGGAGAAACTCTGATTGTCATCCAAGCGCATTTTACTGTTTCCTCAACCGTCAGTTTGAAAGGAAAGTTAACATAAAGTAGCTTTTTCTCATTTAGTTTTATATAATGGAGGCAATAGTAATTTTCTTGGAATTTGGTACCTTTCCCATGCTTATCACATCATTTATCATCCAGATTTCCAACTTGCAGAGATGTATAATATGAAGTACAACTGTTAAATCACCTTACTCTTCTGGCAAGATATACCATTTACTGTATATAAAAGAAGTCCAGTGGCTGATTTATTCAAATGGTTACATTAGTTACTTAATCTGACTGACAAGGAAAAAAAAATTGTTCAAAATCTGATAAGGTACACTGTACGAATGTTTCTAACTTGAATACATACTGACAGTTATTTTTAAAACCAGTGTAGTATTATGGAGCTTTTTTTTTTCTTTTTTTCAAATATGTGTTCCATATACGTGGGGGTTTTGCCCTTACAGTTTCATGAAGCATCCTTTACCATCCCAAAGAGACCGTTTCTAATTCCGCTTTTACGGGACTAGAATTCTTAAGAGGAACTCTCCTGAGGATCCACTAAAATAATACACTCTGGGAGCATGGCTCGCCCAGGCTTAGTTTTGTGCAATTCCAGCTTCTGGAAGATGCCTTGAAGTTTTCCCTGAAGAAGCTGGGTGCACAATACTGCCTATACATTAATACATACAAATTAGTGTACATACTGTATGTACATTAATGTATGCACTTACTTGCACATTTAAATACAGCAAAAAAATCATATAGTGACTATCAGAAATTCTCTATTAGTCTCATAACATACAATATTGAATATTTAGTGTTATACAGCAACTTCTCTGTGTGAAAGAACAGCATCTTCCCCTGTTCCCCATGGGAACAAATCAGTGGCTTAGGTATTTTGTGGGACTGGCACACTACTAGAAGAAAATTCACATTTTCTTTTTCATAGTACAGCAGTCTGCCAGGTGCCACGTAGTTTTGCCTGATAACTGGGCAAAACTAGGGACTTTAATGGTTCGACAGCCTTAGAGAGGGATTTCTAGCACTAAATTATAAAATCAGTCTCCAAACCTGGGCTATTTAAACTGCAGGTTCCTAGAACATGTAATCCCTTGAGGAAGAACAAAGAACAAAACCATGAACCTAAGCATTCACTGGTGGCATGGGGATAGGTGAGGGAGAAATAAGGACCTGAAGAAGTTCACTGGCTCCATTTTCCACCACCAGCTAAGTGCTATGCCATCTCCACAAACCCCTCCAGCCTTCATGTGTCCCTGCGGCCAAACCCTCCTCCTGTCTGGTTACTGCATGGGGTGTATGAAATAAGTGCAAGGTCAATGCTGGAAGACATCAAAATCTGGGAAACGTAAAACTGAGATGTGAAGTGTGTGGTGTGGAAGAGGGATTGCCTTGGAAGTGGTCCAAGGAAGCAGAGGCAACGGGCTGGGGAGGGACTGGCAGAAAAGTCAGCTGGACCAGGGACTCAGTGTGGATCAAGGGCTTATTTCAGAGTACAGACCACATTGTGTATCCAAGGAAGCCTGTATCCTTCAGCAAGATGCTTCCTGAAACGGAGAAGCAGAAAAAAAAATTGCAAAACACCAGTTGAGAGAGTAGCTTAGCTTGTTCTGCATAATACTTCTTGTTAAAACATCCCAATGGTCAAGAAAAGAGATGCAGAAATGCAGATGAACATGGAGCTGGTAAGACCTTCACACACTCACAACCGAGTGTGAATTACAGGCTGGGATGGACTGGCAGGCTCCTCCCAAGGCTAAAATCTGTCTGTGGGACTGTTTCATCTTAAGGACAAGAGGAAAAGGCCTCAAGCCACACCAGGGATGTTCAGGTTGGACATCAGGAGGAATTTCTCCCTGGAAAGGGTGGTCAGGCATTGGAAAGGGCGGCACAGGGAGGAGGTAGAGTCCCATCCCTGGAGGTGTCCAAGAAACGACCAGAGGTGACACTCCATTCTGGGTGACAAGGTTGGGATTGAGCACAGGGTGGACTTGATGGACTTTTCCAAATTCAGTGATCCTATGATTCTGTTTTCAGAGCACTTTTCACCAAATTAAGAGCTCTGGAGCTAACAGGCACCTTTGAGGTTTAGGTCAGGTCTCCCTCAGCTGAGGAGTACCCAAGTTTCTGCTCCTCAGCTGTGATGTGGTAGAGGAGTTGAAAGTAGTATCCAAATTTCTACATAATAGGTAACACTGGGTGCCACAGAAACACAAAGTAAAAGAGATTCCATTTTAACAACAATAAGAAAAAAGCAGCCTATGGTAACCACTAAGTAATAAAACTGTCAAAACGTTGGAAAATAGACCAATGCTGCAATTTCTCTCACCATACCCAGTAGCTATTAAACCTTACAACATTTCATAGCACAGCCACAATTCCCATCTTGTTATAACAAAGGGTATAGTAGAGATTACAAAAATTTAGGAACTACATGGCACCCTTTGCTGAACAGCAGACAAATTTGGGCTCTGGATCTGCCATTTTCACTGTTGTACTTGTCGAATAGTCACCTCTGCAATAAAACACTTCATGGTGACTGCAGCAAACAGCTAAGGGGAAAGAATTACAGAGTCAGGAAATGGGCAGTAATCACTGAGGTGGCAGAGGAACCAGTTGTTAATATGGGACTGTAAACCTGCTAAAAAAATACCATGCACAACTCTGATGCTGGACTGTCTATGCCAGAAGGAGGTGAATAGGATAACTGGATTGATTTAAGGCAAAGAAAAAGGTTGGAACATTAAGTACATTTTTCTCCGATAGAGCTGGGGAGCAGTGCATGTGTGGAAAGATTATCCAAGGCCCATTGGCAGGGTGGAGGAAATCAGTGCAGGCTGCCCAGTCTTCTCTTTACAAAGCACTAAGTGACCAGGCTTGGACACTGACACTCATGAGCTATTGCCCTATCCTAGAGGCATCTGTGAGATCTCCCAGGTATGTCCCTTCACTCTTTGCTGTGAAATAAAGGCTTGAAATGATCTTTCCAAGAATTATGAAAAAGCAGATAGCCCGAAGTACGCAAATATCAAGGGGTTTGGGTTGTGTTTTTCAAGGGAGAGAAAGTGCCATGAAATGAGGTGGGAAGCTGTTCATTAAAGTTATTCAGTGACACTTTGAATCACAGAATCATAGAATCATTAATATTGGAAAAGAACTCCAAGATCATCAAGTCCACCCTTCAACTGAACACCCCAGTGTCCATTAAACCACTCAGTGAATTGCCACTTTCAGGGACAGTGACTTCTCCACTTGCCTGTTCCGGAATGACTTGAAGTCATTCTAAATTGCTTTTGCAATCATCATTTTGGTATCTGATTTATAAGTGGGAAAAAAAAATACAGAACAGTAATCGCACAACACCTCTGATACTTTTATACTTATTCTCTTGTATTTGCATTCACTCATTTTCTAAAACAACTCTAAAATAAACTTTTCAGAGGTGTTTTTTTTATTAAAAGTAAAACTAAGGTTGCTAGAGGCAGTGGTGGTTTAGGAGTAGAATGATGAACAAGAACAATACACTTCTAAAAGAAGAAGTGCAAAACCTCTCAAAAAGCAGTCTGTAAGTCCCCTTGTGTGTCCTATGAATTGTTAACCTTGGCTAACTGCAAATTGGATCCCAACCAAATAAAATAATAAGCAGGGTTTCAGTCAAACCCTACACACTTAATAACACTGAACCAAATACTGAGAGAGATGTATAAATATAATCTATCATTGTGTAAGCTCCTTTTTTTTTTTTCTTTTTCTTAAGGTGAATTTAATGTTTATGAATGTTTCCAGATTTATCACCCTAGACTGCAGTTTTCTGGCTTTTCCCCATATAGGAACAGACAAAGCACTTACCATTTAACTAATCAGCATGTAACATCCACTGAGGTGACTGGAAAACATAGCACAAAGACCTGCTTACAGGCCAAGGAATCAAAAGTCCTGTGTAACTGAATCACCCTGCTCCTCCTGCATTGACAACTCAGGAATAGATGAAAGAAGTTGTGGTTCATTACTGGAAAAGAAATTCTGTGGCTTACAGCACCTCATAGTTGAAAGAATTATTGTAGTTAAATGTATTTTCAAAAAGAAAATTAAAAGTTTGGTTATTGGCATGTAGAACAAGAGGCAGAATAAGGCACTGAGATTTTTGCCTGCTGATTAATGACCAGAGGAAAAAACAGTCGAAACCGCACATGTTCACAAGATGATCCTGTCTTCAGAATTAACGTTACTCAAACAATAAAAATGTAATGTGAAGTTTTGGTCCAGCAATGAAATAAGAGAGACTCTTGATCAATGATACCATCCCTTAAAATAAAGTATGCCTTCAATGGCTGTTCAGATCAGAAAGAAACCAGATGGAAGTTGTGAAAGAAAGACTAAGTCAGGTCAAAAAGTGATGAAGGAAACAAAAGCACCACGACAAATAATGTTCTTTGTTGGCAAAGGAAATGCACAGACACCTGCCTTATGCAGATGTCAAGTGGTCCTTCACCAATGTAAAGGCAGGTCAGACAAGAATGAAAAGGGAGTGCAAAAGTTTTGAAGAAAGAAAGTGAAATGTGAATACAAACAATGCAAATATTACAAATAACTACTTGATGCGTTGAACAATCTCAATTTTTATTAATTAAAAATTAATTAATTAGATAATTTCTGCTACCCATGCAGTCAGTAGGAAATCAAATCACCTACATTTACTCACTGCAAGTGGTGTGGATTAGAAATACCTCTCTGGCATACACCACTCTGCAATTCTTCAGCCAGATCTTGGTTTTTGAACCACAGGTGATGCTGCCCAAACCAATACAAGTGGCTCCAGAGCCATGGTGGTGTCCACCATCCAAATCCTACACCCCTGCCTCTGTCCGACTGTGCTGTAAATAACCAGTGCATGTAAACTCGTCGTCCTTTTCGCTGTTGGGTCTGAAAATTGCAGGAATAGACCATTATTACAATAATTCTGAAGAGCATTTTGGGAATTATCTTCCCTTTAATACAGACCATCTCCTGCTGTGCTTCAGAGAGGATGCACAGTTACTGAACCTAGAAGGGTAAATCATCTTAAGGGAGAGATGACAGCTTGTTCTTTAAAGGCAGAGACAGCTAGATTCAGCACACTGCTAATCTTTGTGATTTCAAGTTGCAGCTCTCATTTAGAGCGCGCTGTAAAATGGACATCTGAAGAATTATGAAAGAAATTATTTCTTTCATAGCTTTAGAATTTTAAAAGAATTTGCAGTGATTCTGTAACACATTTGTTTTACAGCATTTCAGAGACAAGAAGCCAAACTAACCTCATTACAGACAAAATTATTTAAGTGAGGCACTTAAACCTGTGTTTAGAACTCCAAATAAAAAGCGTATGATGGTGACCTCCAAATAACCCCTGACTTAAATGCAAACCTTAGTCTCAGCTGCTTTAATAGCTCCATAACTCCAGCACAGCCAGATCTTCTCCTGGAGTTCTATGATAATGTTAATTTTTTCTGGGAAAATAAGTAAGACATCTACAATGACATCATAATTTTCCCAGTGCTGTGCTCTTTGGAGAGTGTCCTACCAGCTATAGCTGGATGTGAAAAAGCCTAAATGAAACTCTGACGTTGCCCATTAGAGAGAAACAGATTTGTGCTTTCAGTCTGTTTGTTGTGTTTCCCAAAGAATAATCACCAAATGTAAAACCAGGACTAGCAAACAATAGTGGGAAGAGGAAAAGAAGGAAAGTTCAGTGTTCCTTGGAGAAGTTCCAGAATTCAGGCTGGCAGTGTCAACACACTGCTGTCCTTACAGCAGGTAATTTGTCTTGTCGCATGTGCTAACCAGCATTTGATAGAGAAAATAAAAGCCATGAGGATGACTCTTCTCTTGGGTAAGTTAGTGGCCCAAATGCTGTTTTGCAGCCTCAGTATATTCCATTTGGTGTTTAATGCTGAGTGGGACTATAAGGCCTCTCTCCCAACCTTGCCAATCTATTTTGAAAAGTGGCTGACTGACAAACCTGAAGAGCCCCTATTTTGGGGAAATAAAAAAACTAGTATTTTCCACTAGTTTTTGAGATCACTAGTACTTTTTCAAGCTCTGCATCTCCCAGCAGTGCCTGGGCACAGTGCAGCTTTCTCCAAATGAGATGTTCACCAAGTGCCCCAAGAAAAATGAGGACAGATACCGCCTGCCCCCTGCCTTTCCTCCATTAAATCCAAAACCTCTCCCATTTTTACTTTAAAGACCCAGCTAAAAACTCCTTCAGAATGTAGCAGTATTATATTACTAATGCCCACCTGTACTGGGTTGCCCCTAGAAATGGACTCATGAAGCTCAGGGTATTATATGTATTTTAATTCTTACAGCACTCTGGCAAATATTTTGACTACTGAATGTTAATTGCGAATTCATTTGCCCTGCGGATAGTAGTCCAGGGTACTGTCAGAAAGGGCAGGGGCTTCTGTAGAGGCCAACATTGTGTCTACATGAAGTTCTCCCAGCAGAGCAGAGATAGCAAGAAAATGGGGAGCTTAAGATGAAGGGGATAGCCACCAGAGAGTGGTGGTATGTAGCCCTGAGGAGGAAATGAAAATCAGAGCTCAAGAACACAGGTGTTGTTCTCTGAGCACAGAAAATACCTGTTTCTGCATTGTTAGGGTTAGGATTTGGATGTTATCTGACTGCTGGCCTCCTGGGTTGAAGCAACCTGCAAGTTCCCAAATATCAACTAACATTTAAATCTAAAAGTCACAAGTACACCTGCATCTGACATCTGAAAAAGCAGGATCCTAGTATGGCCCTTTTTCTGTGTGGTATTGACAAGGTCAGATCTGAGAAATATGATATATATCTTCATGAAGAGCAGATGGGAAGTCAATGTCCTTGACAAGAAAAACCAAACCCATTTCATAAACAGCAACATAAGGCCAACTTCCCCACACCAAAAATGAAAGAGAAATTTCTGGAGTAAGTTGGGAAGGCAGAAGAACACACCAAGAAAGTCAATAACAAATAAAGCAGCAACATCTATTAAGCAAGACTCCCACGACCCAAATCAAATTTAAAGAGAGCAGGCAAGTGTGCCCCTTTCACTCTATGAGCTTGTTCTTCCCTCTTATCCACCAAACATATTGAGTTCCCTATTCTCTCTGACTTCAGGTTGCTGGAGTTAGACAAATGCACAAGGGTGACAAAAAACGTAATAGCAAGAAGATTTTGGAAATGTTTTTTATTCTGCAGTGGGCAGAAACCAAAACTTTTCAAAGCATTCAGGAGAAGCAAAAGGTATTTGTCCTTGAAGAGAAAATGGAAAGCCTGGGAGTGGACACCTGTGCCACCCTTCTCTTCCCAGTAGAGGCACAGAACCCTCCTGAGGTTAAAAACTTGCACCTCAGAAGGAAGAATTACCCTCCTTGCTTACCCAGTGCACAACATACAGGTGCTCTGAGGAGCAGCCACTTCACCCCAGGCACCAAATGCCGCTCCAGAAACAACCTTAAGATGCAGAGATATCACCTTATTTGAACCCCTTGCTCTTAATAATCCTTAGTCCCATCAAATTCAATTTCCATCTTCGGCCAAGCCAAACTGGGATCTCTTGGTGGCACAACAAATCACTGCTTTTCTGCCCAGCTTTCTCCAGCCTGTTTTCTGCTTTTTCTCCTTAAAACCCTTTCCTCCTAATATGGGTAATATTCTTTCCTCAGATGTTTGATGGTTCCCTTCATCGCTTTTTGTAAATTTTTAATCTTAATTCCACAAGACACTGTTTCCTGTAAGCAATGCCATAGAACCATGAATGTACGCTAACATTCCTTTAAGTTCATCAATATTTTTACTGTTCACATTTTATAGCCTATATTCCTACTTTTTGCTTTCTCTTTTTTTCTCCTCCTTTACCATTTTCCCTACAATGTTATATCAAAGGAATCTCTCCTTATTTTTAACTTTCTTTTACATTTCAAAGACGAAAAAAATTAGTAAGGGTTCATTCACATCTAAGTTTCCAGCTACCTCCTGAACAACATTTTATTGAATGCCACTTGTGGAACAAGAGAGATCAGCAGATTAGAGAGTCATTCAAGGATCAAATCTTATAAACTTCTGCTCCAGGCATCCAAATGAACCTGTTGCTCAACTGTTCTGGTGACAAAAGAAGATTTTATCTTACAAGTCAAGGGAAAGAGCAATAGGGCAGAGTAATTATGTCGACTATTCTTTCCAAGCAATATTACAATGAAGTTAACTTCCGTTGTTCTTGTGACTCATTCTTGGGATGTTCGAACCAAAACAGTGCTGCTTCAAGAGAATCAGCAATTAGAAACAATAACAAACATATTGCAATTCAGGCAATTACTTAGGAAGGCATCGTTTTTCACTTTGAAGTAAAAATTCTGCCCATTTATAATCTGCTTCACAAAAAGAAAAGCAAACAAACACAGGAAGTAATAGAAGAATAGAGAGCGTGTTCAAACGCTCAGCTGATATTTACCAAGCAGACAAAATTAATTAGGTACACAAACATTGTTGAATTAATTTTTTTTTTTTTTTTAGGCTATCAAACCAGGACAACAACAATCCATGCATAAAATTTGAAAAAAAAATAATAATACTAAAATATTCCTGAATTCCCTAAATATGGCAATGGCCAGGAATGCTCAACACAGGACACTGTTCCTCACTCCCTGTTTTTGCACCAAGCATCCAACCACTCATAATAGTCAAGGTGGTCAAGGCAAGGAGGTGTCCCAGAAGCAGAGTTTCCTGACCTTGAGTCAGGAAAAAACCCTATCACCTATTAAAACATAGAGGGGACAGCAGTAAAAGTGAGAAAAATAGTGGGGGGGAAAAGCTTCTGGCATATGATAGGCATCAGAAGAGAACCATCAGTTTCTTGCAGCCAGGAGAACTTGGCACACAGGAACCAAAATTCTACCTAATCCAGCTATTAGAAAAGTTTTAAAGAGCCTCCTACGGTGGCAGCCCTGATGGGAGTGATACCTCCCATCTAGTTCACATGCACCGAGGTGCAAATATCAGCTTCCAATTGACTCACCCATGTTCCACCTGGAGGGTTTTCATCCCTGTTTATCAATGATTTGGGAGTGAGAGCGTTGCCCTGCTTACCGTTTTTGTTTTTTAAATGTCACTGTCAAGAGGGGCCTGTGCTTAGAAAACAAGAAAAACTGAACCAGAAGCAAGGTAACAGCCCAGAATGCCTATGTCTCAGGGAATAAAGCACTCACAAATTCAAGTTATAATACTGTGATATCCTTTTACAAACCCCTTCCTGACTCAGATCCCTCACGAACACTGCAATCCTATCATGCCATCAAAGAACACCCTCCATTATAAATAACTTCCCACTTCAAAGGCTAACAAATTACTTTGATGCACTTTTAAAGTCAGTGTTTTCAATTCTCCAGCATTTTTGCCTGATGGAAAATCATTACATAGCTGGGAACACCTTGTTTGCATTTACAGCTGTTACCTCTGCGAGGAGGCATTGGCCCCCTTGCCCTCTGCGATACCAGTATCAGTAGTGTCCACAAGCATCAGACAAGTCCAAAGCAAACTAGAGGTCCAAACAGCACACATGCCTGTATTTTTCCAGAGAAAGCTCAATTTCTGTCTCAGAGATCACTAAATCAATGAAAAATTGTGGCTAGGAGTTCTCTGTAATCCACAAAACAAAAGTGTCAGAAAGGAACCGTAACTGGCTATTAATCAAATCTCTTTGATAACCCTGACCCTACTAAAGCATAGCATCTGTCTTATGTTTTTTGTGGCTGAGAGCCAAAGCTGGAATCAGGAAGCAACTATTTCACTGGTCAGATGTTAACATAGCACAGCATGTTGACTTTATAACCACCCTATGAGCTCAGAGAATTTAATGGAACTCAGTCCCATTTGGCTCAGTCCCATTTATTAGTATTACCATAGTGAGTAACTCATGTGATCACATATGCACTTAGGAGCGACATGTCTAGACAGATCCAGAAGTGCCTACTCTCTTTTCCACAAATAGGCAAAACCTGAAGCTTAGGACTAGCAAAGCTGGAATAGTTGTTTGAATTCACGCTGGAAACATTCCCATCATTCACTGTCAAGGTAGATACATGTGAACAGTAGCAGGCAAGGGCTTTCAGTTGAAGACCAGATGGTAAAAATTAGTGGCATTTATGCCAACTGAGTGATTAGGGAGAGAGAGAGTGATGATCAAAGAACTTGTATCACCAGAAATTAAAAAAAAATAAAAGAAAATTAAATAAAACAACATAATTAATCATTACAGTACTTGAAAGTGGAATTAGCTACTAACTAGTAAATCCATCTAGATTAGCAAATCCAGCTACTACTTCTTGGTACCACTGCGGCTGCTGTTTGGCCAGCCCTGGTCTGCATCCTTTATCACATAGCCAGGATTTGGTTGTCAGGGAGATTCAAAACATGTGCTCCACTGGCAGCTCCTCCTTCTCCTGTTTGGAATTAGTCCTTTACCATTCTTGTTATTTCTGGTATTTCGTGTTGCAGGAACAAACCGTGCTTTGAGCAACCAATATGGACAAGACAGTAGCAGTTGTGATGGACTTATATGGTCAGTGAAGACAAAGGGAGGTGAAAAAATTGGGAAAGAAAATGTATCAAAGCCCACATGGATATCCCAGGAAGTACCTCTCACTCAGAGAAGCTGTGGCTGCCCCGTTCTTGGAAGTGTCCAAGGCCAGGTTGGATGGGTCTTGGAGCAACATGGGAAAGCGGAAGGTGTCCCCGCCCATGGCGGGGGACTTCCAATCCAAACCATTCCGGGATTCTGTGAGTCTCTGATTCTATTCATCTCGTGCCATCAAAGCTGAATGGAAACCAATGAGTTTGCTAAACTGAACTGCCTCCCTATGAAAGCAGACAATTTGCCCACCTGTCTTCCAAGAGGTGATTTGCCCCTTGTCTCCACTGGCAGTCAAGGAACCAAAATAATAGAGGAGGTTCTTACCTTCCTTATAAGATGGCTAAACCTCAGACATTAGAAATCCATGCTTAAACCTTGGCTTTTGCTGTGAACTTAAATAGACAGAAACCAAGTCTTCATAGGCCTGGACATCTGCAGGCTCAGTGTACCCCACATTTTGAGAGTTTTTAATCAATTCATATGGGATTTAGTTGTTCATGCCTGAACATAATATGCCTATTAGAGTAAATTAGGGATTTGGAAAAACAAACACATCTTGCAAACACTTGAAACATGGCCAGCTCCTTCACCCGTGATGCCTAATATATGCTGCTTACATTTCCCTCAATATTCCTGTCTTTGTCTATCATGGATATTGTCTGATTTCCTTGTGTTTCTTTTTCATGAAATAAACTTCACTAAATCATTTAACTAGCACAGGTGTAAGCCCGAAATATGCATTGTTTTGAATACAGACGGGAGTAGACACCTGGGAATCTTGTACTGCTACCACTTCTCCCTTTAAACAGTCACTGACATGAACCTGACAACGCACTTCCATATGGTGCTAATTCCCAGATCAGAATTACTCTCTCGAATTGCAGTTATTCTGTTTTAAATATGCAAAACATTTAAAAATGTGATTAATTTGAAGCATTTGTGGCTAGTGAACACAAAGCATTCTCCTGGGCCTGCTCTGAATGACAACTTTAGTTACTATAGTGAGAAAATGAAGGGAGGGAGGGAGGGAAGGAGGGAGGAAGGAAGGAAGGACAGAAGGAAGGAAGGAAGGAAGGAAGGAAGGAAGGAAGGAAGCTCATGCAGTCTGTCAGCATCCAGTCTGACAGCACTTAGTCGTGCACGTCACCTGTCACCCCTCCAATGGCCAACTACTTGTCAGCAAAAGCTGTCTGGCAGAAGAGC
>VXAY01003199.1:56014-66552 GCA_013399855.1 Oxyruncus cristatus
CTGCAGAGCAGACTGTTTCTGGCAGCAGACAATGAGAGAAACCCACTTTGAATAACCAGTAGTCCAGCCATTAGAGCATCTGCCAGGGATGCAGGAGTGCATTCAAATGAAATCCCTGCAAATGAGGAAAAGAAGGGACTAGTCACTCCCGTTGATGTCCAAGCATTGGTATTTTCCAGCAGCACGCATACAGTCCCAACTTGGTGACTTAAGCATGCTGTGAATATGGAGAGTTAGACATAATTGTGAAAGAGTGAGTAAAACCTACTCAAAGTACCTTTTAAATGTGTAATAGAAGCCAGATGTTTGCAGGATTCACTAGTGTCCCATTGACCCTCTAAAGAGTGCCTGCGGTTCAATGTGGGTAGATTTGGACACCTGGAAAAGCAGAAAGGTACCATAAGGGATGAGAATTTTATACTACTTTTAACGGAAGGCAACACACTAGTCAAAGCAGAGAAGGCAAAGGAGCAGGAGTTCAGCTCGATCCCAGGACATGGTTGGGACAAAACTGCCCTCTACACAGAGACAGCAGAGCTCTGGAGAGGCAGCATGAAGCCAGAGAGACAATTAGGGAGGACTCATATCTGCCTATCAGAGGATGTTCCCATTCCCACCAAGCTGGGCCCAGTCTGGGTATGTCACAGGGTTCATGTTCACTTGGCCAGAGACATGGAGCCCAGTGTGCCACTTGACAGGGATAAGGGATCAGGCTGAGCCTATGCACCAGCGCTGGCAGAAACCTGCTGCAGGCCCTGGGAAATCATAACCCAGTGATGGTCAGCCCCCTGAGCACTACCACACTTACTGAGCCCTTTCAACACACGTCCAGACAACTCTGGTTCAGATGGGAATAGGATCAGCTCTAAGCCCTCACAGACCCAAAGAGAAGAGATTCATTCATCCGAAAATTTCATTACAAGGGATGAATCTATCAGCCTATATTTTTAATCACTTCTTTTTTCATATGGCGAGATTCCCAGCAGAGATAAAGATGCCTCCAGGGCATTTTTTTGAGTTGTTGGAATTCACAAGGCTGCCATTTAACGCCAAACCCTTAAAGACTTCTCTGAAGTTTTCCTTCCTTGGCATGTCCAAGAGCCCCAGCTTTCACCCAGTTGTTTACACCCATCGCTGGTAAGCCTGGAAGGGGCTCTCAAGAGAGATCTTTCTCACAGATCACCTTCACATGGTTTTGCTCTCAGGTATACAGCTAACACAGCAGTTACCTCCGCACATTGAGATGTGTCCTAAGCCAGGATCACCTCTTCCATTAACCAGGAAAAACACGTATTTTTTGGGGTGTGTGACTGCTTCCTTGCTGCCACAGTGATGAGATCATGGGGTAGTAGTTAATGGTACCACACTGAAAAGTCCTTCTCACTCAGATTTGGTGACTACCAAAACCAGCCTCCTGAACCCCATCCAGAGCTGCTCTCTGAGATAAGAGAAAAGAGGGCTGGGAAAAGAGGGGGTTTCCATATCAGCTTCCTTCCTTGCAAAACTGCTCAGGTTGATCTCTCACTGCCCTGATTTCTCACTGGTTCTTTTGAGCCTGGCCTTGGCATTAATCTCACACCCTGAATAAATACTTACCAGTCCTCTACAGGTTCTCCCACTCTCCCATGTAAAGCCCTTTCCACCCAAAGAGATATGGTTGTTTATTGATCGTAGTCTGTTTATTTGGGAATTTAAAAATTCTTGCAACATACTCAATTAGCTTTGAAACAGTTGTGTTACATTTTTTGTAACAATGACAAACTACTTCCTGAGCAAAACAATGAGATGTCAGCATATTCACGATATTTCAACATTATGTGGTAATCCATTTGTATCCACAATGTTGTTTCTAGAAAAAAATAGTAGGCCAGCATAATGTAAAGGGTACTTTGATTTATTTCTCTTACTATTTTTCTTCTTTTTTTCCATTCTTCTTTTTTTTTCTTCTTTTTTTTCCTTTTTTTTTTCTTGTTAAAAATACTCCAGAGCACACCCTGCCTCAGTCTTGATAATTCAGAAATTAGACGAATTTGCTTGTCAAGATGGGAGGTCAAATAAACAAAGTGGTTTTCCACAGTTCAGAAAGCATTGCCCTTCTTCTGAGGGGAGAACAACCTCAGCAGAGCTATGGATGTAGGCCCATCCTTTTCTTCTGTATTCTGGACTGTTACCACCTTGCAGTTATTGCTCTGGACCTTAAATCCAGGAGACAGATTTCTTTTCCCCAGAGTTTAGGAGGTGTACATAACCTCCAATTATCTTCTGATTGGTTGGTTACATTAAACATGAAAGGGCATTATGAAAATATGTTTAAAACCTGACTTCTGCTTGGTACCTTAACTTACACAGAAGCAACAAATCCAACCAACCAACCTTCTATAATGTACCCATGTGCCAGCAAGAATTATCCATCGGAAACATCTTTTGAAGAGCTCCATTTGGGAAAACCTTTCCAGAGAGTCTTCAAAGAGAATGTCTTTATGAGAAGATAACGAAGAAAGGAGGGAAGAAGGCTCAGCTCAACAATAGGAGCTGGATAATTTCTCCAAAAAGTTATTACTGATCCTTGGTTCTACGAAAAAAATTCCCCTCTGGATAAATTCAGCTTTCTGGAAAAGAGTTTAAACTTAACGTTTCCACTTTACTGGTGCTTTGCTTTCCAACACAGGTAAAAGGTAGTGACTGACTGAATGGCATGAAATCTTCTCGCTTATCCACACCTCTGGAAAATATTCTGGGCTCTGCTTCCTTCTCTTTGCACATTTTCACCCTGTCATAATCTTTCCTGTGTGTTCCAAAAAAACTGAAGGTCTTTTTGTATCTGGAGAGTAACCAAGTACACGCATGCCCTGATGATGTAAACCCAGCCTATGTCTAAGGAACATCTAACAGAATTCAGGAGCAACTCTTGTCAGCTATTGGTTTAACATCTGCTTTTATTCCTTCCTGGTGAAAACCCCAGACATCAACTGTTTTATATGAGTACCAGTGCACCAGCCCTTGCACACTTGGAGCACCTCTGACCCTCTTCTCACAGCTGTGGCCTGGGGCTGAGCCAAGAGCGGGAGCAGTGGCAGCCCAACACCTGTGAGCGGAGCTCCTGCCAGCAGGGATGGTGCTGGTGGCTTGGGAGAGAGTTCTTTCTCACAGTCTCTTGTAAGCCTTGGTTGCAAGAGACTTCCAGAGAGCTTTAAAGTGAGCTCCACTTCGCATAAGACGTCTTCTGGGAATGAAACAGTGCAGCCTCGACTTAAGGGCTTTTTGGTGAGGTCCTGAGCTGCCACATCTAAAGGGGGTGTTCCTGGGGCTGTAGTCCATGTTTGCCAACACGTGTGAGAGAGCCAGGCTACACATGCACACCAAGCAGGGTAAACTGAGCTTCTTACACCCCACAGCACCCACAGCTCTTGGGAAAGCAGCCCTGAGCCTCCAGTGGGAAATAGATCTGGTGATAAATGAGATCCTGGGACAGGAAATGTAAGGGCAATGCCTGTGCCTCTGCGAGCTCCTTTAACTGTGAAGACATTTAGTTAGCATTTCAGGCACCATTTATTTCACTTGCATCTGTGGTTTTCTCTTCCTTTGTTTCTCCTTGCTGAGCATCACCCTTGTAGTTAAACTCTAAGTTTCCGGGAGATTAAAAATCAGAGGAAATACAAGCACCTCTAAAAAAAGAAAAAGGAGATGCTAAGGCCTGTATATTTTTACCCTGGGTTCAATATTCTTAACATCTCTCTCTGCTCTCTGAAATGAAGGAAAAAGAAAGGCAAAGCAGAAACTGCCCAATATCCCTAAGAGTAGGGTAGGTCTATCACAACAAAGGGCCATGGTCACCACTCTCTTTCAAGAAGAATTTCATTGCCTTCAGTGCAAACCAAGGTTTTTCATCTCTGTACAAGTGAAAAAAACCTGCCCTCAGGCTGCAGGAGCACTGTTGCACACCCAAGGGAAACACATGGATGCTGAAAGGGTCTGGTT
The DNA here is from genome assembly GCA_013399855.1 of Oxyruncus cristatus. NCBI lineage: Eukaryota > Metazoa > Chordata > Aves > Passeriformes > Cotingidae > Oxyruncus > Oxyruncus cristatus. The sequence continues at coordinate 59,993 of VXAY01003199.1, forward strand.
TTATCCTAATTTAGAAGATTCGAAATGCAAGAGGTGTTCACAGCACAGGAATGATCCAGTACTCTTTGTTTCTGTTTTCCCCAGATTCACAACTCAGAACTAGACATGTGGGGCAGATTCCTAAATGTCTCTGGCCGCAGCCATCTTAGAAACCTCCATTTGTGGCAAAATCCCTTAAAGGAAACAGCAAAGGCTACAGCACGAGGGAAGGTTGGCACCGTCCAGTGTTGCTCCATCCACTGGTCCAAGAACCTTCCCAAAAATCTGAATCCAATTTCCAGGATGCTGAATGGTGACAATGTACCAGCAGCTTCGCAAGCTTTTTATTTTCCGTTGAGAAACCGATTGGCTTGGGTTTTGGACAGGAATTAAAACAACCCAGCTCCCTCTCGCTGTTTGTTCATTGTTCACAGGCTGCTCTCCATTTGCCCTGCTCAACGAGCTATTGTTCCACGGGGGCACTGCAAACCTCGGTGAGCACAAAACTCAAACCACATTGTAAACAGCACATGGCTTTGTTTAATCCAGAGTGAACCCCTGGGCTCAGCTGGAGGGAGAGGCACAGAAGAGTGACCTGCCCGGTTTATCTCTGCCTTTAGACATTGCCCACTCGATTCTGGTGCCAGGACATTGTTTGTCCCTATTTATATTTTATTTTTGAAGACACAGCAACACAAAATGCTTCACTGCACTGACTTGTCGGGGTTACAGAGATGTTCTAAGGGTTTCCTGCACTGGTTTAAGCAGTATTGTCTTGTTGAGTTCTGCTAGCAAACACTCCCCTCCCTTCAAACACAGGCTGCGGATGCCCTCTGCTGCTCCACTGGTGTCAGTTTGGGGGATTTTTACTGTTCCTGAAGAGATTAACCTACTCTAGGTATCATTTTTGCTCCTAATAAACACATGTGTCTTGTTAAAAAGCTTTTGCAAATACTTTGCAACTCAGAAATCTCTTATCGGGCAACAGAACAAACTGCTTATCACAGTTTGAACTGTAAGTTTGGTTTTTTTTAAAAAAAGGTAACTTGTTGTGTCAGTGCTTTAGCAGTTTCTACAGTTTCATGGAACAGGAGAAGAGGGCATCATAATAAAAATACCCATTATCAAATCTTCTAATTTCACTCGAGTTTACAGACACCAGGCTGGGTTGCCAGCAGCAGAGGTCATTGCTCTAAATGTGGGAAAGAAACCACAGCAGCCAGAGGTGCCTCACTCGGAGGAATCACTCATCCCCAAAGCAATGTGGGGGAAATGTTAAAGAATTTAATTTCTGTCTTCTCTGTGGATAAGCAAACCTCTCCAGCACAGAGCATGAAGTTAGAGTCTCTCTGCAGCAAGGGGGGAAGCTGGCTCTGTGGGATGATCCTGCAGCATTGTCACCCTTTTCAATCTGAGTAGTTAGCCAAAATCTGAAGTAATTCATGGAGAAATGCGATACTTCTCTGATGGACTCCTATTTTTCTGCAGTGAATACACAAAGCCCTATTTCCCTTCCCCCATTGTGTTTGAACAGCAGGAGACAAGACTTTTCCATTCAAAACTCCAAAACTTCTTCCAGCTAGGACTCTTCCTGAAGACTGTTTCTTACCCGTTTCCTTGTGGATGCACTGGAAATGTGGATTTAGCTGTCTGAGACCTCTCTCACTGGCTTTTCCACTCACGTATCTGCATTGCTCTGAGAGCTGCGTGTCCCACACAGTCTGATGGGATAAATCCAAGGTGCATGCAGCTGCATTTACCCTCAGTGCAGGCAGCCTGGCTGTTCACCAGCCCCACACCTGGCTTCCATCTCTCAGGTATGTCTTCATTTCTACCAGCTGCAATGGAAAAGAGTTCCCTCAAGGGACTTTTTTCTCTTTCCTCCAAACAAAAGATGTCTCTCCACCTCCTCAGTGTGAGATCTCACTCCATTCCTTGGACGACATTCAAACAGGAGGTGTGAAGAAACATTTTCTGTCAGAGCTTGGTCCTTGAAATATAGATTTCCTCTTGTTAGTAGGTACTAAATTAGAGGGAGATCAATAACCAGGTGGAGAAAGCAACCATGTGGAGATATGATTCTTCCCTCCATGCATGAGGACATCTACCCTCACTGAAAAAAACACCCCACAAAATCTTAAAACAAAGCAGAATAAACAAGCCTTCTCTCGCTTCTGCATGCTACACACAGCTGTAAATTCAGTGCTTTCTGGAGGAGGTCATGGAGTCCATCTGCTAATGGGTTTTCTGCCTGAGGGTATTTAAAGGGAGAGCACATTTGATGGACAAGGGCCATCACGGGTGAAAACAGTTTGACAGTGCAGGAGATGAAAGCAGAGAGTGCCTGAACCACAGCAGCTCAGAGCAATGTCCTTTGAGGACATGTCACAGTAACTTGGACACCACACACCTCTGGCAATGGCATTCAGACAAAGAAAGATGCTGGAAGAAATGCAGCTGACAAGGGCTGACATGAGAACTGCAGCTCTGAGCACTAAACAGTGGAGGGACAGAGGAAGGAACAGGCACATGTGGAGCCATGCCAGTGCCATAAGGAAATCTGCAGCTCAGGAGATAGCTAAATGAAAAACAGATCTATAAGGAAACTGGCAAAATATTCTAGGATTATGGAAAGCAATAGAGAATTCATCAAGCCTGTCCCTTTTATGATGATTCCTCACTCTGCAAGATGTATCTATTAAGAGCTGGTGAAAGGGACCACATGGAAAAAGTGCACACGGGTGGTTTTTTGGTCTTTCAGAGCATAGCATTTGTATACTCTGACCATCACACACTGGCTCTTAATATTCACATTATCTACCTATTTATCAGCCTGTCAACTGGAATTGCTTTGATCATACTCTTTCATCCTGAGTCCCTGCACCTCCCTCTTCTATCTGCGTCATGAGAGGCTCCATCAGCAGGACTACAAATTGTAGTGAGCATTGGGAATCCCCCTGTAAATAAAAATTCCTAACTATTTCCCCATTTCCAGATGTTTGCTGAAGGTAAAGGCAATGGTTTCTACTAAGAAGAGGTTTTAAAGTCTCATTTGTGAAGTCACACCATCATGCCCCATCCTTGGCCACGTATCATGCAGTGATGGATAGAGGAGCTGCTGTCCTGCACATGGAACACTTATCCAACATAAATCTGTTTTTAAACCCCATTAAGCTGTCAGCCAAGCTTTTGCCAGGTGTGGAGCCTTGCATGCTTGAGTCCAGGCTTCAAGGCAACACAAACTTTCAGCTATAGAAACCAGTTTGTGACTTCGCTCCTCCAGCCCCAGCACAGTGGGAAGCAGTGAAAACCACGAAGTCCAAGGAGATGTCACTGTCACTGTCCACTTGGCACACACTTGCAGTCTTTTTTTGTCATTGTTTGCAAAATGGTTGGGGTTGATTTTTCTTAGTTTTGGGTTTTTTCCCTTGCAATAAACTCCTGCAGCTGGCAACTTCCTGAGCTTTCTCATGTTTCCCCCCATAGTACAGGCATTGTTTCTCCCTTTCTCTCAGGCCACTCTGTTTCTTATTAGTCTGTGTTTGTCTCTTGCTTTAAACACAACAGCTAAGCTCCATTATTATTACACTTTCAGCTTTCATTATCACTTCTTTTCTGCTTTGCTGCTGCAGAAGATGCCATGGGGACAGTGTGAGGACTTGATTACGAGCTTCAGAGTGTGTGTTTTGGATGCTTCACCTCCCATCCTGCAAAAGTAAGGAGGATCAGATGCCTGAACCAAGATTGTTGATATTTTGTCTGGAATTTGCCCTGGATGAGGGCACAGGTTCCTTTCCCACAGACAGGAAGTCAGGGAAGAGGTAGCAGGGGTGCAGGCAGGAGGGATGCTCAGCCATGGGAGGGTGACAGCAGTTCAGACAGAGAGCCGTTGTCACATTTTCCAACATACAGAATGAAAATGACCCAAACTAAGAGGACAAGTGGCCAGTTGGAATGCTGAAACCATGACCATGGAGAAATAATAACTGAGACAACCTGAGCGAAAGTGAAGAATCAGATAAAATGCTCAACAAAAGATTTACAAAAACATTGGGGAAGTTGGTTTCCTCTGTTACTTTTCACATCACCCTGAAACTAGAGCAGCCAAGAGTCCCTTTCCATGTGCTGGTTCAGCCTTGCTCACAATGCATGGTGTGTCAGACAGGCTGCCTCCTCCCCTGCACTCTCATAGAACTGCTGTGCTGATTCAGTCAGACAGGCATTTCATACAAGCATCCTCTTCCCATCACCAAGGATAACGCTGAGGAATGGGGCTCCAAGCAGGTGTTGACACTTGCTCTGTCACACAAATTTCTCAGGTTATCAATACTGACAGGAAGCCTTTCAAGTGTTTCCCGCTAGCGTGAGGTGATACTGGCCAACACCATCATTTTTCATGTGCAAGAGAATAAAGCTTTTGTGCAATTTATTAACATTATATAGTTATTTATATGCTTTAAAAATAAAAGCAGCTAGATGCAATCTCACACCAGCTAATCCTGAGACATCCCAGCCCCAGGCACATCACAGACCCTACCCCCTGACACTAAAGCTATCCCAAAGCACAGTGGATATGCAGATAATTTTCGTGGAAGATCTCAAATGGTTAATGAACAATTAAATCTCCATATTAGATTTCTTCTCTATCTTTTCTTTTTTCCAAAAGAAAGCAATTGCTGTCATGCCTGCTTAATTAAAAGACTGAAATCATCCAAATCTTATAAAATTTAAGTTCCTCAAATTTCCTGATGCTTTTGAGATGTAGGAAAAAACTGGATAAGGAATTAATTAAAAAAAAAAAACAAAACAAAAATATTTCAAAGTGCTGCTCTCTCTGGGGTTTAGTTTGTTTTTTCTTTATACTATGTGCTCCCATATTGACAGAGTCACGGAATCATTAAAGTTGAAGGAGACCTTAAAGATCATCCAGTCCAGCTTTCACTCCAGCACTACCATAATCACCCCTAAACCACGTTCCCAAGATCCACATTCAGATGCCTCTGGAACAATTCCAGAGACAGTGACTCCACCACCTCCTTGGGCAACTTATTCAATGCACTGACCACTTTGTCAGTGAAAAAAAAATTAGAATATGTAATCTGAATCTCACCTGCCTATAGGGGAATGTCTCTGGGGGGTGATGATGCAGCCCTGCTCCCACAGGATATCAGCTCCTGAGCAAAGACTCACAACCTACAAATCCAGTGGATTAGTATGAAATTCAGCTGAAGCCTCTTTGTAAACAGTACCCAAAGGATGGGAAAAACCTAGCTGTAGGCTTCTAAATTAAGTCCAAGAAGAGATATCCTAGTTCTCTGGAACAAACTGAGAAGTGAACCTACTAAAACTCCAGCAGGTGCTGGATGAATTTCACCTCTTTGGTAGACCTGGAACTCAGAACCAACCAGAGACATAATCTGGGAGAAATGAGAAGAGGTGGCTGTAACACAGTCATAAACAGCCCTTCATGGTGGTGGCCAAAGCACAACCCGAATGGACCATGGGCACCGTGGAGAGTAAACAACCACCCAAAGCCATTCTGCACTTCAGTGGCTGGAGAATTCTCCTATGGCAAGGCCTAGGTGGGTAGGCTCTTAATTAAAGGCTCAGTGAAGACACACCCACGTTTACCACACTGTCTCACGTACAGCTTGGTCTTGGAAAGCCTTTACAGCTTGGAGCCTAAAAATAGTTTCAGTTCAATGATTCCTTTGTACCTTGTGGAGTTAACAACTGCAAGTTAATAAAGGATAACTCAATTTTCCTTCAAAGGAGAAACTCAGGTCTGGTTTTAATCATTAGTTCAGTCTAGACCAAGAATATTGTCTAATTACCACCCAGACGTAGACAGCACCGGGGTCGCAGTCACAGAGGAGTGCAGGTGAACTTGGAACCACAATTTCCTCTCCCTCTCCACCCCCAGCTTTTAAGCAGTCTGAGATGAAGGTTTCATTGCAAAATTATAAATTCTTGAGTCATACCATGCCAAAATTAAGCCAGCAAGCATAGTTTACAACTTTCTGATCACAATCTTTTTCTTTTGCCTGTGCAGCCCAGAGAGGGAGTGCACAAGTTGCATTCACCATGTACTTGATTGTGAGCCAGTGACTGATGCTTGTTTTCTCTGAATTTCTCTGAATCAAACACTCAAAGTGATTTTTAAGAAGGACAAAATTACCCAAAATGGAGAGAAGGATGATATTAACATTATGGGTATACATAATTATTTATAAAAATTAGTTGCTTATACTTGGGTTTGGACCCCAGTATAGCACAACACTTAGAGCCTTTTAAATTCAGTGAGGTTCAACTCTGCCTTTTAACTTCAGTGGGGTTTAACTATGTGCAGATTTTTACCCCAAAATCATACTGGTTCTTTCCCCACCATCATTTCTACTTCATATAATTACCAGTGAAAGAAAAGGGAGTCTGCACCTGCCCACCTGGATCAGGCCTTGTCACAATGATAAATGTGTGAAATGATATATAATTTTCACACCTTTTTTCTTTTTTTAATCTAAGGCAAACATTCAGATTATACACCTGCAATTACACATGTCAGCCTGGTTGCTCTTCTCTGG